>CBVK0100228676.1:0-24387 GCA_900067695.1 Picea abies | reverse complement strand
GCTCTTCCGATCTCACAACAACATCATGTGCCAGCTGGTTTTATGGATTCCTATCATCCGTCGAATCATAGTTATGAGAACCTTATTGATTGCTTCGACCTGGCCATTAGCCTGTGGATAATAGGGTGTTGAGCTATCATGACAAAGACCGAACTTTTCTGTAAGTTCAGACATCATAAAATTCCTAAAATGACTACCGTGATCGGTAACGATAGCCTGAGGAACACCAAAATGAGCTATGACATGGTTGAAAAGAAATAACGCTGCGGTCTTTCTAGTATTATCGAATGTTGGCATCGCCTCGACCCACTTTGTAAAATAATCAACAGCTACAATAATATAACCATGCCCCCCGGCCGAGTGAGGGTGACATGTCATGAAATCAATGCCCCATTTTGCAAAAGGACGAGTGAGGGTGACATGTCATGAAATCAATGCCCCATTTTGCAAAAGGACCAACTGTGACCACAGGATGAAGGGGAGTAGGATGTGACCGAATCTTTTGATTGTTGGTCTGGCAGGCATGACACTTCTGAATAGCAGTAATGCAATCATTGAACAAGGAAGGCCAAAAATATCCCGCACGCAAGATTTTCTGGGCATTAGCATACCCAGACATATGACCACCACATGCTCCCGAATGGCTGTCATTCAAATCTTTCTCAGCTTTGTCAAAAGTCAAACAATGCCGAAAGAAAGAGTCAATGCCTCGACGGTAAAGAGTATCCCCGAGGATAATATATTGACGTGCTTGATAACGGATACGACGACGTTCGGCGCTAGACAAGGCAGGCCGAAAAGTTTGACTTTGGAGATATATAATGATATCTCCGTACCAAATATCATCAATACTGATAAGGAAAAGTGATTCGTCAAGTAACGAATCGACTGCTACACTTTCCGTGGAAGAGTGGGTAAAATCACAAATTAACTCAGCAAAAACTAAGGATTTCTTCGACGTAGCACGATCAAATTCCAAGTTGAACTCCTGGAGAATGACAATCCACTTAGAGTACTTGCCCCCCAGCAATTGACGTGTCAAAATATGTTGCATGGGGTTACAATGTGAAATCATTGTAGTTTTCCTGGAGAGAATATAATGACGAAAACATTGAACCGCTTGAACAGTAGCCAAAGCCAGCTTTTCAACATGTTGGTACTTGATTTCAGTGGAAGTGAGACTTCGACTCAAGTAATATATAACATTTTCATCATGTGAATCATCCTCCTGAATGAGAACCATGCCGATAGTATACTCAGAAGTAGCTAGATAAAGAAAGTAATCCCGACTATAATCAGGAGGGAAAAGAAGTGGAGCTTTCGTGAGGGACAAATTTAAAGCTTCAAAAGCGTTGTTGGCAACCTTATCCCAAACAAACTCTGAACCTTTCTTTAGAAGACATGTAAAACCACGAGTAATCTCGGCGTAATTAGGGATGAAACGACGAAGAAAGTTTGCTTTCCTCTGCAAACTTTGTAACTGGCGCAAAGAAGAAGGAGGAGGGAGATTAAGAATCGCCTCAACCTTAATAGGATCTACCTGGATCCCTTGACGTGAAACAATGAAACCAAGGAGATGGCTGGACTATATGCAAAAGACACATTTATGAGGACTCAAGCGAATGCGATAGAACCGACATCGAATGAAAATTGCTCAGAGATGATTAGGGTGATCGACTAGACGTAAAGAATGAGTTGGAAAGTCATCCAAATAAGGTTGAACGATATTCTTTATATCGTGAAACGCATAAGACATAGCACGTTGAAACGTTGCACCTGCATTCTTAAGACCGAAGGGAAGTTTTCTATAGGCGAAAGTACCCCAAGGACAAATAAAAGCAGTTTTGTGTTGGTCCTCAGGAGCGATGCTAATTTCATTATAGCTGGAAAATCCATCCATGAGAGAAAAGATTTCACTACCGGCATAGTCATTGACGATCTGGTCAACGAAAGGGGTTGGAAAATTGTCCTTCGGACAGGCTTTGTTAATATCCCGATAATCAACACAAACACGTATACTACCACCTTTCTTATCAATCGGTACAGGGTTGGAAACCCATTCTGTCAGAGCCACGGGATAAATAAAACCGGCTTTGAGAAGTTTTTCAACCTCAAGCTTGATAGTTGCCGCTTTACATGGATGGACAGGATGGAGGTGCTATCGGACTGGTTTAGCTCTAGGGCATGTCTTAATTTCATGTACAACAATATCTGGGTCGATACCCGGCATATCTTCGTAACTCCAGGCAAAGATATCACGAAATTATTTAAACAAGGAAGTATAAGTGACAATTTCCTCGGGAGAACACGAAGCTCCAATATGAACATTTTCAACTATCCCAGGTTTAAATGAAATATCAATGGGTATCGTGGGAGAAATATTATTGAGGTTCCCTTCTACAAACATATCACATGTCGATTGGGGAACGGTCGATATGACAACAACGGTCGATGGAGTCGAAATCCGCTGGTAATTCTCGAGGGTGTGTTGTTTCAGAAATAGTATGGAACGATGATGCCCATCGTCCCAAGGTGTGTCGGCCATGATGGACATGATCATCTCGTCAGTGGTAAAAATGACACGGAAAGGATCAAGACACAACTCATCAATAGAGGGTGTAGAAGGTATTGTCAATTGAATCGCATGATAAGCAGACTCGACCGGACTTAACGGCATGACGTCGCCGAAACGAGTATGATCTCTAGGATCAGGGACTATCCAAGGGTTGGCAGACATAGGAAGTTCATGAGGTACAATAGAGATCATATTAATAGAAGCAATAGACAGGCGTGGAATATCGGGTGGTGGTGGTATGGGGAAAGTACCCATTAACGAAGAGTCTTTTAAAAGACCGACTCCAACATTCTCATAACCCGGTGGGGTTTTAGCTATAAAT
Organism: Picea abies; assembly: GCA_900067695.1. Classification (NCBI taxonomy): domain Eukaryota; kingdom Viridiplantae; phylum Streptophyta; class Pinopsida; order Pinales; family Pinaceae; genus Picea; species Picea abies. The sequence continues at coordinate 21,490 of CBVK0100228676.1, read as the reverse complement.
GGCACGTTGCCAGTGCGAGTATCGGAATTAAAGAAGGCAAGTTGATCAACCTTAACGACCTTTCCCTGATGAGGAAAACGGACTACACGGAAAAGTGTTGACACAACAGCACGCATAGAGTCTACCCAGCTACGACCAAGTAGAAGATTATAATCCAGGGGAGCATCGAAAATTTCCACTTCAACTTGGACTGTCTTACCTTCGAGAGTAACCGGCAATGATGGAAGAACACCATAAGGCTTAAAACCAGAGCCATTGAAGGCTCTCAAAGTATTTTGTGATTCATTTAAAGGAGGAGAGCCAATGTCTTTCCAACAAGTAAAAGACATTACACAGGTAGAGGCACCCTCATCAATAACAGTTCGACAAATGTTCTTGTCGGCGACAACAACTTGTATCTGAAACGCAAGCTGTGGGGGTAACCTTGGAATATGATATTCCAAGTCAAAGACTATAAGATTCGTATCTGTAGGATCGATTCCACCTATGGCTTTCAACAGAGCCCTTCGTTGTGCGGGACAAGACTGAAGGACTTCAAGGGCAGACATCGATGAAGGTGCTTGGGCCAGATCTTCGACAATGCTATAGTTCTGGGTTGCATGAGCATGAGGATTGAATGCCAATTTCTTAACGACACCTTTCGGGGGTGGTTGTATAACTGTATCAAGGTTCGGTCGTTCGAGATGAAGAGGACCGTTGGTGGGTGGAGTCGGTGGAGAGGGTTGTACCAAAGGAGGAGGTAAATCATCAACCTTCTCTTTAGATGGAATATAGTATTTATCTCTAGTGGTAAGTGCAACGTTGTCTTTCATAGAATCATCGGTACACATCAAAAAGTATGATGTCGTAGAAGTAGATGGTTGGTCATGGATGACCAAGGAGGCCTGTTGTTGAGACGGGAAGGGCTGGGACAAGACTGCCGGCGTAGAGGGTTTCGGCGTTCCTTGAAGGAACTTATTAACTTCGGCACGTCTAGGACAATCCTTCGTGTAGTGATCGTCACCACAGATAAGGCAAGGGTAACGCGGTTTGCGCTTATCCCGATCGTCAACAGGAGGAGTTTTAGTTTGCTCATTTTGATTATTATTTTTACTCTCCTGCCTCTCCCTTTCTTTGATTTATTTTTACCGGTCGGCGTAGACTGAACAGCGTTCACTTCAGAAGTTTTACTGGTGGGAGGAGCAGGAGACGGAGCATTTTGAACATTAGAAGATGTAGATTTAGGGGTTGTAGTTGAAACGGAATGTGAGTGGGTATGAGCCGTACCAATCACACCATCAGTTGCATGCGAGGCAGCTGGAGTAGTTGAAGTGCTGGAAGTACTAGGACGAGGTAGTTCAGGTAGCAGGTTATAAAGTGTTCCTGTTTGTGAATAAATGAGATCAAGATATTGAGCATGACTGATAGCCTGCTCCTCTGTAACAACACCGCCCATAGCAATCTCTTTACCGATTTCGTTCACGAAAGATTTCGTAAACCATTCTGCCAGTAACTGATCAGGGAGTTCAAGTTTAATGAGACATCATCTCCTTCACCACTCATGGATATGATCTGAAATATGAGTGCCTTTAGTTTGTTTGAAAGAGGTCAGAATCTTCATCCCAGTATCGTAACGGATCGGTAACTGGTAATGTGTGAGAAAATCCATAGCTAGGGTGTTGAAATCAGAAAAGAAACCTCATGGCAATTCAATATACCACTTCGTAGCAGCACCAGTAAGGGTTCTTTGAAAAAGACGTAGACGAATGGAGTCATCCATCAGCGAGTTGGACGAACACCATAAATGAAAAGTCATGACATGATTATTTGGTTCCTCTCCCGCCTTGCCATCGAATTTCGGAATATCCGATGGAAGCTTAGCAGGAATAGCAGGCCATTGGGGAGAGTGACGAATAGGATCATTGAGAATTCTGGACAAATCTGGCAAATCCAAGGTAGCAAGAAAAGGCAACTGCCAATTCACTTGTGGGTACTGGTGACTTTGGGGTGGAAGCCCTGTCGGCAAACCAGTAGGACCGTATGCAGTCTACCCATAGAGGGAAGACCCTGGATGATTCGGTGGTGGTTGGATAGGATAGTAACCCCAAGGATTGTGACCTTGGTTTGAGTAGGGACCTGAGGTTGAGTAGTCTGGCCCGAACCCCAAATAGGATTAGTTATACCCGGATAAGGTTGGCCTATAGTAGGGACAGTTTGTTGCCCCCCAGCACTTTGAGGAAAATTCCGTAGAAGTTGATTCCAATACTGGGCCAAGTCAGGAGGTATGTTTTGTCCAAAAGGTGAAGTTGGTCCCCCTATAGTAGGTATAGTTCCACCCGGCATTTGTGTGCCAACCGTAGGTTGTGTAGTAACTGTGTTGTGTCCGGGAAAAGGAAAAGGAAAAGGAACCATACCACCCTGTCCACCAACGGGAATCTGCAAGTTGGGTGCAACAGTTGGAATAGTGCCACTAGGATTAGGATTACCAGAAGGAAATTGAGGGAGTGTCGGAATAAAACCAAGAATAGGATGCCCAGGAAAAGGAGGACCACCTAGAGAACTGGCTGGGGTTTGCGGAGGTGTTGGATTAGAAGCATTCAACAAAGCATTCAACGCATGGTACCCGAGTGGCAATGTCGGGATAACATCAGGTATCCTCTGGGTATTGATAGGAGCAAGGGTAGTTGCAGGAATTCTGGTTTGGACACTTGTAGTATTTGCAAGATGGGCCATCTCAGGAGGAAGAACAAAATGGTAAGTGGTCTCTACAGGTGTAGTTTCAGTCTCAGGAGATACTGGAGGGTTGATTTCGTAAACCGGAGGTGACTCAGTACCGAAAAGGACTCATCGGAAATCACCCGACCAAAAAGGATCTTGGCCTACTACATCGGAAGAAGGCCCAACGGTCGATTCAGAAGATGTAACAACTGCTTCTTCAGAAGGATTTAATTGCACAAAAGGTTGTTCACCACGACGAATGCGATAGTCCTCTCTAGTATTGGTAATTCGAAAATCTTCTAGAGAATCAGTTCAGTCTACCTATGGAGGTGGTGTAGTGACAACTGGAATGTCACTAGTTTCCTCGTGTGGTGGAGTAACCATAGGGACTTCATTCTGATGAGGGGAACCTTCAGGGGTACCCTTAGGTGTCGCCGTATGCAAGGGTTGTGAAATTTCCGGATGTTCCGGAGATAAACCTTGCATTCTACGTGAACGTCGTGGGGGAGCAATTGTAAACAAGTCACAAGCTCCGCGAAGAAAATCCTATGGTCAACTTCAAGAAACAAACAACACACACTAGTAAAGAAATTCTAGGAAGCAATCACCAAGCAAACAATACCTTCTAATTTCGAAGCCACTAGTTGGTGATGAAATCCAACGTCGCAACAATGAGACGAGAAGGGGTGGGGCTAGGGTGGAAAAGTTACACTGATGACCTGCTTAACGGACTTACACCCTGGTGCAAGCTCCCACACATAATCATGGGTATACCCTCCAAGGAGCCCGAGTGAGTCTGGCCAACATCAATTCCAGGTACCGTAAAGACTTTCCCCTTCATAGTCACCTTGGGTAAGAACCTAGAGAGATAGGCCACTAAGGTCACCACAAACAACAGTAAAACCTGGGAGAATAGTCATCAGTCCGATCCACATGCAAGGGTAGGGTATCGAGCCCGAAATCAACTCAAAGGATTCCACTCATCATTGTGGGTATACCTCGGAGTGATCCCCGTAATACGTGTGATCTCTACACCAATGTCAACAAAGTAGGGTTAGTAACTCTGCCAACACCAATGCGACCTAGTGCTTGACCCTTGTGTTAGAAGGGCGTCCCAGGACAATACGTTGCAAATGGAATTTAACACTCCCTAACTCAAGATGCTATTGTGTGTTTATGAGCTTTTGGAGAGTGTATCTCTCTTCCTACTCCAAAGCACTAGCCTAGCTAAATGTTGGTGTAAACGATCCCTAGAAAAGAGTTTACTAGATAGATTTTAAGATTATGCAATGTTTTTAAAAGTTGTTGTTTACTCAAAGGTAACGGAAGTGAAACTCATGTTGTATGACTCTGACCCAAATAATGCAAGGATAATAATGAAATATGACCCTTTTCATTCCTTGAATCCTAGTTATGGGAGAGAGATAAAATTTTCCAAATCAACACAATACTATCATGCAATGCACAATTTCCTTTCAGATGTCAATGCAAACAACCATTTATCAAATGACAATTTCTATGTGTCTTTTCCAAATACTTCAACAAAACTCTAAAATTTGATTTTTCAATGTTTTCTAAAAGGAAAAAACAATGTTTTTGAAAGAAAAAATTATTATTCACTTTCCAAAAAGAATTTCAACTATGTCAATGAGAAATCATAAAACCAAATCTTAAAGAATCAATCAACAACAACCCAATCACTTCTTTCAATGAAAGCAAAAACAAAACAAAGAGCAAACCAATGAGTCTTCTCAATGCAAACGAAAATGTTCTTTCGAACCAACAAGCAAATGAGAAACACTAAGCACTTAACTCTCAACCAATCACTGGTTCTCAGCTAATCAGACACACTCAACTCCAGGATTCAGAGAGAATGAATTTCCAATAAGAGCCAAGAAATGAAAGTCAAGCTACAAAGGGCAAGAAACACCTTGAAACCCTAAAACAGTTCAAGCATGCAAACTAAAGCAAGAGAAGTATCAATCAATGATCCAATAAGCCTATCAAAGGTGAAACAACTGATCTGAGCAGTCAAAACTCATATTCAAAATTTTCAAAAATCTTGCTCGCAGGCAAGCAGTGTAACACAGTGCGAGAAGATAGGATTCTCACTGGCCACCTTGAAGCAAGGTGTGAGGTGTTCGCATTGGACCCTATATGCAGGGTGTGAACTTGACCAGTTCTCACAGGCTGCAGTTAAACGTAGTGCGAGAAGTCCTGAAGATGCCAAAATTTTTGAAAATGAAGGCAAAATTGACAAAGGCTTATAGACCCAGAAGGTCTCTCAGGATATCCTGAGGACTCAGAGACTAATAAAACAAGAGAAAAATGGAACCAGAGTAAATGGCCACAGAAAAATACAAAAAACCACCAAAAAATGGGATAGATCCCCAGTGGAGTCGCCAATTTTGTTTCAAGATTAATCCGTAAGTGCGGACACAAATCGATCTCCCTAGATCCACCTAGATCTAGAACAAAGCAGGACAGAATAATACTCTTTCCCTAGATTTATGCTATTGAATGAACTAGGAGGCAAGGATCATGTACATACCTTATGAATGCTTCCTTGGGTCTCTGTTGTACCAATTTCGCTCCAATGCTCTTTCACCGTCAAGACCATAACAATACAAACCAATCGAAGTGAAGACAATTCAATATATTCAACAGCTAATCTATACATATGGTCAAGGAGTTATGTAATAAAGTGACATTGGCTTTATGGGAAAGGGACATATTACTGTATTGAATTGATAGACAGAAAGACTTACAACCTGAGCCTTGATGTTGTAGATCTCCTTTCGATGGCTCATAGCTCTGACACACACACTTGCTCATGCATGAAGAAAATCAACCACTTTTGATGACCTTGCTGGTATCTCTAACTGTTGTAGCATCATTCCTTCATACAATCTTGCACTAATTCTCTAATAAATCTCTTACTAGCTTGCTACTTAACCCTTTCCATGAGCATTCCTCTCAATTTATAAGAGAGAATGGATTAGTTACTTGGATAGGAAATGATCCCAAAATATCAGGAAAGCCAGCACTTAGATAACCATTCGAATGCCAACTCACCCTTCTGGAAGATTTCCTTCTAGAAGGCTCGAGAACTTCATCTTTTTCTCCCTTTAGAAGATGTTCGCACCCTGATAGTTAGGTACAGTGCGAACCCCTCGCACCCTAGCTTAATGCAGCCTGCGAGAATCAGGCATTCTCACAGGCAAATATATAAGTAGTCTGCGAACCTCCTTTAAAAGTATGATTTTTGGAAGCAGACAAATGTAACTTTTCTCAGGAAAGTGTACTTAGTGAAGAGCTTGATTTTCCATCATCATAACATCATCACGATGACCAAAATTGTGGATAACAAAAGGTATGGTTGAAGGTATGTCTAATTGCACTCTGGATTTTGATTCATGTGAACATTGCATATATGGTAAACAGAATCGAGTAAGATTCCCATCTGGTGCTACAAGAGCAAAGGGGATCTTAGAGTTGATACAAAGTGATGTGTTTGGACCTATGCTTGTTTCATCACTAGGTAAATCTGTGTATTTTGTTTCATTCATAAATGATTTCTCAAGGAACACATGGATTTATTTTCTTAGAAATAAATCTGAGGTATTTGATCAATTTAAAGAGTTTAAGGCTGGTAGAAAATCAAACAGAGAATAAAATAAAGGTATTGAGGACAAATAATGGTGGAGAATTATGTGGAAATGAATTTGAATAATTATGTAAGAAGTGTGGTATAGAAAGGTAGAAGAATACTCCATACACACCTCAGCAAAATGGAGTTGTAGAAAGGATGAACAAGACATTGATGGAAAAATCAAGGATCATGCTTAGTGGTGTCGAGTTAGGACATGAATTTTGGGTAGAGGGAGTGGGTACAACACGTTACCTGGTCAATCGATCACCCTCATCAGCATTATTTGATAAAAATCCACACGAGGTATTGACTAGTAGAGGGAATTGACTTTAGTGAGATTTTTTCTCTTGTTGCCAAGTTAACTTCTATTAGATTTATTTTATCTATTGTTGTTTATTTTGATCTTGAAGTGGAACATATGGATGTGAAGAAAACATTTCTACATGGGGATCTGGAAGAAGAAATCTACATGAAGCAGCCATAAGAATTTGTAGTGAAGGGAAAGAAAGAGTTGGTTTGCAAGCTAAATAAGTCACTATATGGTCTGAAGCAATCACCTAGGATGTGCTACCAAAAATGTGACACATACATCCTTGGATTGGGATTTGTGAGAAGCAGGGATGATCATTGTGTATATTCCAAGCAGGTTGGTAATCACTTCATTTATGTAGTGTTGTATGTTGATGACATGTTGTTGGTAGGAAATAACAGGGATGTTATCAAGGAGGTGAAATCACAGTTATACTCTAAATTTTACATGAAGGATCTCAGTGTTGCTAACTTCATTCTAGGAATGAAGATTAAAAGAGATTGTCCAAATAGGAAACTCTAGTTGAATCAGAGAAAATATGTTGAGACAATATTGCAGAGGTTTAATATGCATGGAAGTAAACCAGTCAAGGTTCCTATTCCTATAGGTGTAAAGTTATCTGCAGATTAGTGTCCCAAGACATAGGAAGAAGAAAAGGACATGTCCCATGTTTCGTATGCCAATGAAGTTGGTAGTTTGATGTATGCAATAGTCTGTACTAGACCAGACATTGCACTTGTAGTGGGAGTTTTGAGAAAGTATATGTCAAAACCAGGGAAGGAGCATTGGAAAATAGTAAAGAAGGTCTTCAGGTATTTGTGTGGCATTACCAGTTATGGATTGTGCTACCAAGGAAGACGAGGATTCAACAGAGTGTTGGAAATACATGGGTTTTTTGATGTAGAATGGGCTGAAGATCTGGATCGAAGAAGATATAAAAGTGGGTATGTGTTTAACCTATTTGGAGGATAAATTAGTTGGATGATAAAAAGAAAAGATGTAGTGTCACTCTCAACTACAGAAGCTGAATACATGGTAGCCACTCGTGCAGGAAAGGAAGCAGTATGGTTATAGAGATTGTGTTCAGGTATTGGGTTGGTACAACAAGTAGTGAGATTAGAGTGTGATAGTTAGAGTGTAATATTCCTGGCAAAGAACCCTGCTTATCATTCGAAGAAAAAGCATATTGATGTTCAGTATCACTTTATGAGAGACATGGTTGAAGAAAAGAAGGTGTTGTTGGAAAAGGTTGACACTTTGAAGAATGTTGCAGATTCATTGACAAAGTCTGTGAACATAGAGAAGTTCTCCTGGTGTAGAGTAACAATGGGAATTGTTTCCCTTGATTGTTGACTGTGTAATCCTTTGAACCCCTATATGCAAAGAAAACAACAAGTGGGAGGTTGTTGGGTATGTGTTATATTCTTTGCATGTGTGTGTGTGGGTGCATCAGATTTGACAACTACGTCTGATGATCCCAACTTCCTTCTCCCTTTGTTTCATGTGAACCAAGTGATTTCCTGGGGGGTCCCAATGGGGGCCAATATTTCCCCCCCTAGTTACACGCAACTATCGTGGCAGCACCTCGAATTTGTTTTTGGGCAGATTTTGCTATTTTTAGCAGTTTTCTAAATTAATCACAAATTAAGTGATTAGGGTTTTGGTAGCTACAGAATACCTAAAATATTGTATATATTGTATTGTGAATGGTGAAAATAATGCAATGAAGAGTTGAAAGGTGCAAAACCAATGAAAGTTGGTTTTCTCTCGGTTAAGGGTTTCCAGCGTAAATCTTTGTGTACTGTTGTATGAGCCATTGATTAATTTATGTTTTTCTTAGGAGATTCTGTATGCATTTATTTACTTCATAGGTTTAAAACTTACAATAAGTAGGTCATTGGGTCAGTTTCCCTGTGGCCACGCATCACGTCGTGGTTAGGCGATATTGGCAAAGAGGGTCCCCATCATGTTGAAGTCATCAAGACATGCGTCAAAATTGTATCAATTGTGGGGCTAGTCATGTGTGGTTAGGTTAACCACATGTGAAGGGGTTCATAATCCAATGACTTGAGACACTTCACCAGAGGCTTAACTCTAGTTTCATTTCGTGGCCCCTCTCCCTATGTTAAACCTCGAACATACAAAGGGATCCATGATGAGAGGTAGATCATCGATCTAAATCGGGACCGATCTTCACCTCCTGTCTGTTTCGCCAATTTCTCACAAGAGGATTCGCGTCTTTGGCCATGGTATCAGGGAGTGTAAGTGTTGATTAAAGACTAGAAACAGAGCTTGGGTGTATGATTAGCGGATACACCGATGACACAAGGTTCTTGGGTATGGTTTCAACCTTCCCTCATAGGCTTGGAGTGGGGGAGGATGACGTCGTCAATCCAATACAAAGCGAACAATTGTCAGCACCTGAATGGACAAGTCACGTGCCCTGAGATGATGTGTATACCATGTCAGTCTATGTGGGAGGTCCACATGTCAATTCAAGGGAATTCCATGTGTCATGATCATTTGGCATTTTGAGGATGTCTTTCATGATGTTGTATGGGTGACACATGTTATCTAGGTGGGAGGTTTTAGGGACCAGGTGTTATAAAATGTGGCAGGTTGTGTCGGTGCCATGTGTCTGGTGTGTTAGCAGGGCCAACGGATTGAAATTTGTTGTTTGAAGGTATAAGTAGGTTGACGGGCCAATGTCCCGGTGGCCACACATCACGACATGGTTGGGCCAGGTTTGAAAAGCGGGCCCCGTCATGTTAAAGTCATCAAGAAATGTGTCAACATTGTATAAATTGCGGGGGTGGTCTTATGTGGTTAGGTTAAGTGACAGGCGGAGGGGGTCACAATCCACCGACTTGGGACACTTCACTAGAGGCTTAACTCTAGTTGATTTTCACGGCCCCTCCTCCCCACGTTAAACCTTGAATGTGCAAAGGGAGTCATGATGAGAGGTGGACCCTTGATCTAGATCAAAACCGATCTCCACCACCCATATGTTGCCTCGATTTCCCACAGGAGGAGTCGTGGCTTTGGCCATGTTGTTCTATGCCACATGGACCTACAAGTCAATATTCCACGTTGCACTTCAAGGTGACATGTCAGTACTACGTCGGATCGGTACGATGGTATGGATTCCACGTGGAAGTAAGGTGGTCTTTGGCCAACGAAGGTCCTAAAAATTTAAAAGGGCCTAAATTTTGATCCATAGCTCAGTTTTGAGCAAATTGATAGTCATTGGAAATATTTCGACAAGTAGAAGATGATGGTGCCCTCGAAAAACGTTTTAGAGATGTTCTAGAAGAAGTGAAATTTTTATACCTAGTTCTCTTAGATGGTACTTATGGGATTGGGTGTCTTACAATAAATTTGAATAAGATGTGTTCTAGTATAGAAGTAAGTTTGAGTGATGTTATGATGGAAGGATCTCAAATTTCCCAACCAAAATCTCATGTCTTAACCCTAGAAGATTATTGATTTATTTTTTTTCCTTGATGTTATGATAAATGTGAGTCCTGTAAATTCATATAAAAAAATATACCCAAAATATAAAAATAAAAATCAAATCTAGCCATAGTTGAAAGCATAAGCTTTATGCTCTTTGGTTCAAATTCAATTCCAAAACAAAACTGTGAATATGATTGTTTTTCGTATAGGAGGCAGTTTCAGCGATGTTATGTTGAAAGGATCTCAAAATTTCCAATTGAATTCTTGAGTATTAACCCTAGAAGATGACCATAGAAAATTTATATATTATTTCCCTTGATTTTCATAAAAGGTGACTAGTGTGAATTTAAATATAATAATAAAAATCTACCCAACATATAAAAATTACAATTCAAGCAAGCAATAATTTAAAGAAGAAACTTTGTTCTGTTTGGTTCAAAATCAATTCCAATAAATTTTAATATGATGGATTCTGGTATATAAATCAGTTTGAGTGATCGATAATATTTAGGTTATATTTTTCTTCATGACTATAATAAAATAGATCAAATCGCGAACAATTTTTTAGGTTATTCTTTTAGTGCATGCATGTGATAGATGAAATAATAGAATCTAAGTGTGTGTCATATATACAAATTAATTCTTAATGATGGCCACCAATTCATGTGACCTCTTAAATGAACATATCCCATGTTGAATTTGAAAGAGATTATACTAAGCTTATGTTCCCCCAGTTTAAAGTAATTGATCTATATAACTTGGCATTTATGTAAGGTTCATTTAATGCATGGATGTTTCATTTCCTTATGCACCTAAATGTTTATCATTGGAAAAATTAGTTATTGATGAAATCAAACTAGGGTTTCTTAGGAGACTTGGCCTCCAAAAGGTGAAGAAATTCCATATAGCACCATTACTTGGCTTTCATTTTGTTATAGCTAGTACATTCAAACAGATGTTCATGGGCATATTTCTCTACAATTTTTTCTCAGGAAAATGAGAATTTTTCCTTAATCAGAGAATGAAAATATATGAAGGTAAGAAAGAATAAACTTGAACATTGCATTTGCTGCCAATCAAATTATTATTTTGTGGTTAAGTTTTTGCATATCCTATGTTTGGTTTATATAGCCTAAGTTGGTTTGCTTTGTTTGGTAATTTCTATCAAGAAATTGAAGTTTGAATTCAATGATAGTATCAACAGTATTGTGGATATGAGTAGTGTTCCAAAAGGAAAACCTAAAGAACTGAAGGAAATTTTGGAAAATACGATTCTTGTGAAAGTATTTGATCACATGGGATAAAATAACATAGGTTAAAATGATCAGTAGTAGCAGAAGAAAAGCATAGAATCCATGCCAGATGGATTCATCTGTTAGGTGTTTAGGTCTACATTTTTCTGGAGCTCATCCGAGATATCCCTCCTACTTGCATGAATACAAAAATGATTAAAGGAAAGATTGAATTCTAGAATACAATATTTTACCTTCTTCATGTAGAAAACTACAGTATGAATTTGTGATTACTTGATCTATAATTCATAGAAAGTATTGTACAATCTCATTATTTGAATACCTTCTTTGATTTCTTTGTGTGAAATTGAAAAATATGGTAGAATTATTGTGAATCTCTTGGGGAGTAACCTGTGGAGTAGCTTTGGTGAATGATATTATAGGAAAAACTCAAGTTTCTTGTTTCTTAATTTTGATGCAAACATGTAACATTGTTTTTTGTTTCTTGTTACCTGATTTTTAATGCAAACATGTCCAAGAGCATCTTTCCAAAAGTACATTGTTCCAACTTACAACACAAATAAACTTGCAGTACAAGATTTTGTGTGGGAATATTTCCAAAAACAATTTTCTTGATTTTGATCCAAACATGTAACATTGTGTCATTGATGCAAATGTGTAACATTGTTTCATGTTTCCTGATTTTTAATGGAAACATGTCCAAGAGCATCTTGCCATAAATACATTGTTGCGGGTTACAACACAAATAAACTTGCAGTGCAAGATTCTATGTGGGCATATTGCCAAAACATATTTAACAAGATGACAATTCCTAAACATACATATTCGCTAATTGTTGAGAAAAGTAACTGCAATATAAGATCGATCCAAACCAAAATGACTCAACAACCATAAATATAGTGTTCCATCTTACAGTACAAATAAAATTGCAGTACAAGATTCTATGTGGGAATATTTTCAAAAAATGATTTAATGACAATTCCTACACACAGAGATTCATTGATTGTTGAGCAAAGTAAATGCAATACAGGAACAAGCCAAACCAAAATGACTCGACAACATAAACCATTGAAAATGAGGGTTGTTCCTTTCCCTTTTTTGGGTTTACAATTCCCGACTAAGTTAATTTGTAGATTTGTTTTGTTTCTTCTCAATGCATTATATGACAACCTGTAAAGTGAAATATAATTTAGAACCAATTTACCACAATCTATGAGGCCAAAGATAAGTTAGAACAGTCCAGGTGAGATTGTATGATGCACCTTTTTTATTTTTAGCTAACTTGTTTTTGTAACTGTTTTTTGTTCAACTGATATGTAGGACCACATTGTCCTCATTTAATGTAAACTTACAAGGCAATTGGAAGTCACGTAGCATATACATAGTACTTTATTTTTCTTGAAGATATGCTTCATATGGAAATTACGTTAGACCAGGAAATACATGCTGCAATATTGGTCATCTAATTATACATTGCAAAATATTGTTGTCTAGTATTCGGATGATAGCATTGAGGCAATGTCTATATTCGTAAGGGGATTCCTGATCACATATTACATAGTAAATTGTGGCACCATATATTAATGCAAAGTCAGAGGCGGGGGAGTTTCATTTGGCGCACATAGGTTCGAAGGGAGTTGAGTATGCATATGTTGTTGCCAATGCACCTTCAACCTGTTTACATGGCATAGTAGTTAATATAATCATAAATACAATCTGTATGTGTAAATCCAATATTGTGTATTAAGTTCATGGATGGAACTATGTATGTATACTTACAACAGTCATGGAGCATGTTAGTTTTTTCAAATCTTTTGTTGAGTCTGTTCTCAACTCTAATATAAATGTTGACGGTGTTGCACAAAATACCTTTTCTTTGACATCTCTCTTCTTGGTTATATTTTTGAAAATCATCAGGGGAAATTCCCCTTTTTGAAATTGTTGTTCCATTGAATGAAATAAATGTGCATATGTGTCAAAAAAGTTAAAGCTGTTAAATATAACATTATAACAGTTGTGGAATATGATTGGGGACATCTTAGGATGTGAAATTAAGAAAATAAAAAGGATATGAAAGTGGTAATGTTTCCTTGTCATCTCCAAGTCACCATCCTTTATATGGAGAAGGTATTGCAACTCAACCTTTCTTGCATATGTGATGGAAGCGCCAATGGTTCCAATTGGATACAAGTCTTTATTTTTAGAAATTTGTCTTATTGTTGTGTTTGGAATGAAATTGTATTCAGTGCAATATGCTGGCACTGTTTCTACAACACTTGATTCATCTAGAGAAATAATATGATCACAATCACCACTATCGTATATAGTTTTTGGTAGTATTTTAAAGTCTATAATGGATATTCCATTACCAGGCATGATCATTTCCTCATGTTTTTTAACAAAGTGTGTAGGGAAAGTCAAAGTGACTGTCATTGGTCCCTTATTGTCAGTGATATCAATAAGTAGTATGCAGTGTGTCCTATTTTCTTTGTCCAAGTAGGTGTTGTATGTGACCATTATGTCTCCGATGAATATATTTCATGTTCGACGGTTGTTCAAGTCTTCCACTGATACTATATTTGGTGATGTTTTCCTAGGCTTGTTGACAATGTTTGAACATAAGAACCGATATACATTTTTTCCATGTTTGCAGAAGTAGTCTCAAAAATTGAATTAATTGCATTGGTTGGAGTTTCATTGGAACACCTCTTAGGTTGTCCATGTTGCATTGTGTTGTTTGCTTTGTTTGTGCATGTCAATATCTCCTGTGAACTTAAAACAATGACAATACATGGAATTAGAATATTTACCATGGCATAGAAGAATAAGTAACCAAGAATATATATTTCCTAAATGTAATAGGGACATAAATTATGAATATTTATGCATGTGATTTTGATTGTTCTAATGTTCATGAAAATTGAATTCCCACACTTCCTTCACTTGTCTAACTTTTCCTTTTCCTGGCAAAAACATTTGTGGATTGACTATGTAAAAAACAGACATGTACAACATATTGTATGTTGCTATGACATTTTTGACATTGACATTATTTTGTAGGGGAAAAGATGGAAGACATTTAACATATCAGGATATTGAGGGCTTCACAATGATTATTGAAATACCTTTTGGAACATTGTTCTTGATTTTCCATGTGTCCTATACTTAGGACCTCTTTCTCTTCTTTAGTTGTTGCAATTGTTGCAATGTTGGAAATATACATATTACAATGGGCATGGAAATAAGGTGTTATGTGGGGATAATATGAAATATTGACTTATGATAGAAGAGATCAAAGCGACATAGTAAAAATTAAAGGTAGAAGCATGTACCTTTTTATTTTTGAATCGATGGATGTGTTTGCATAGAGTTTGTTTGTGCGAAAATCTATTAGAAAGAAAAGTTTTTTTAGAAGTTGGATGATACCATGTATATGATGACAATGTAGAAGTTGTCCAATATATGCAAAGAAATCTAGAGAGATGGTCGATGGATATGTGTTGTATATTTTCTTCATTGATCAGTTACTTATGGAGTATACAAATGGAATCCATATTGGATTTATCTAATCCATGGGAAAGAGAAAGGGGATTTGTATATATGTAAAAAAGATATGCAAGTATGTGTTGACACATTGGAATATGTAATTATGTAATATGTTTTACATGTGTTTCATAATTCAAGTAGAAGAAAAATTGTATCATGGTCAGTCCAGTTTGCATCTACTCAAAATACTTTGGATTGTACTTGGGCATATTTGACCATAGATGATCAATAAGTGTTTTTTGTACATGATTTACCTTGTGCAATAGGAAGTGGATATTGTGACTGCATGTCTATATTTCTAATTTTCTTGTTTTGTCATTTCTTTGCAACATGTCAATGTTGAAGTATCCTAGAATGATAATGATTTCGTCCAAATGTAGATGGTGCAATGTTGTTGCAATGTTGTTCGGTATGCTAGTCAAATTTGCATGTGGTGCAGCATAGATATTCAGTATTGCAATTTTTGATTCATGAACCATTTCCTTCACTAGCATTGCCTCAACATTTTGTTCTTCGAAATGCATATGTTCCAAAATTGGTATATGTTTTTCCACTAGTATCATCACTCCATGTTTACTGCAATTCGATATGCAATTGAAGTTTTGGAATTTCTCATTTTCCATGCACATTGACATGTATGTTTCTTGCAGACATAGAATATCATATTGCACTATGTCATAATCATTGAGTATATCATTAATATGTGCATTTAGGCTGCATGTGTTTAGTGAGAGAAATGAAATGGATGATTCTAACTATATTAACTGGGAATCATGATCTAGAGTCCATTTTGCACTACTCTTAAGGCATTGCATCTCAATGTTGACTTTTTTCTTCACCTTGAATTTCTCATTAGTGAGAGCATTTAGCAAGTACATAGACTCTATGCTTATTACAGGGGATAGATTTGTGTATATTAATCTAGGTATTCATATTCTAGTAGGGTCAAATGCAACACTATTAAGTGTCGAACCTTGTGACATGTGTATTGTACGTGCACATGCAAGTTGAATTGGAAATTGTTTTTAGATCTTTACTTGACCTATCTTTGATATCATCGATATTGGTTTTGTGATGCACAATACAAGTGTCCAATTGTGTGGGGTGTCTGAGTTGTATAGGTAAGATAACTTGTTATCTTGTTGGTGTCCAATAAGAGAATCATGGAACTGAATCCATAGAACATTAATGCTATCTGTTTTTGTAAATGTTTTAAGTATTCCATCCGCATCGTTGACCAAGCCATCTTGTGAATCATAATTGTAGGCATATATTTCAACTAGCATGTCGAATTTTAGGATGATTTATGAAGGAAAAGTAATTGTATGCTCATGGTATGGAACATCACCATGGTTCTCTTCCTCTTGGTCTATTGCATTGACCATAATAGCATTTCGAGGCATGAGCGAGAGCATGTACTTGTTATGCATTGCAACATCCTTGTTTCTGTAAAATAGGTATGGAAATGTTTGGTCATTTGGTGCAGGGTGCACACAATGTGCATTGATATATGTTAATTCATCACTTGTTTGGTTGTTTGTTTGCATTATGTTCAAAATCACAACAAAATTTTCATCTCTTTGGCTCATTGTAGTTTGTAACTCGTAGCATTTTATATTATGTTCCTAGAAGTTGTGTGCCAATGTTTGGATGTTCATTGTAGGATGCTCAAAAAATAGATAATCATGTACTGATTGTTCCTGGTAAATATCACCACAAAAAACCATGTCGATGTTTCCAAAGTACTTGGTTTGCACATGTTTTATGTTCTTAATTTGATTGTCAATGTCGTATACAATTCGACTTCTGATCAAGGAGGCTTCATCTATGAGATAAGTTGTAGTTCATCATAAATATTTGACAATATGTCTAACATTTCTTTGCTAAGTGGAAGGAATTGGGACCTGTTAAAAGGAATTAGAAATGCGAAGTGGATCGTTGTTCCACCTGCATTGTATGCAATTTTACTTGTATATGCAAGTGTTAGTCCCTTTGGTTTCAAAGCGTCACTTGTACTGCATCCATCATAGATTTGTATAAGCACTTGGAATAACACTTTTGTTGTAAATATCTTGCATGTTCTTGTCCCCCCTGTAAGGAACAAGTAGATGGGTGTGTGTATGTCCCTACGTTTTTTCATTGCAATGTCCTTGACAATTTCTTGTTGTTCTATATTTAGCAGTATTCTAATTCTGTAATATTTTCCATTCTCGAGGGAAAATGGATGCTTTGTGACCTGAAACCTGAGATTGATACCTTTTCACATATTATATTGTTGAGTACATTGAAGATCTACTTGTAAGTCATAATGTTCATAGTCAATTCTATTTGTTTGTAGGTCAGCGATTGTATCATCAGTGTCTACAAGACTATCTAGTTTCTCAAGTACAGTTTCTAAATTCCCCCATGTTGGGTCAATGTTGTATGTAAAGTTAGCCTCATTGGTTTGTGTTGTACTCTGATAAAAATTACATATAGTCTTCCATGTAGAAAAATTATGTTTTAATGTGTCTTCGCTTTGCTCGAATGGAATGTATAGCAGAAGTTTCTCATGAAAAAACTGTTCATCATCAATGTATTTGTTGCATTTGAAAAATCGTATTACATTTGTTTTTTTCTTTTTTGATATGTGTGTACCATTTTTCTTGTAATTGGATACAAATTTTGCAAGGTAGATATACTTGAGAGAAGTTGGACGCTCGATGTAGTAATCAATAATGGAGTCACACATCACTTCCTCTGAATTATCAGGTTCTTGTTTTAGTAGGAATGGTGGCATAAGCATGAATGTATGTTTACCATGTGAAGATGTGTTTATGAAGATACATTCCCTTGAGCTAGAAATCAATGGCAGGGAAAATGCAATATGAACTACATGTTGAGATGACATTTGTTGAATATTAAGAAATGTATTTCCAAGTGTACATATCATTTGCATAAAATCAATTCAACTTGTTTCATGTTCTCTGTGTATTCTCCTAAATGCGCTTGTCATAGATTTGTCAACTTTTTTCATGTACGAGGAACAATATGATGCTGCAACATATGTATTGAGCACAAATTGTGCATCTGTATTTGCATTCCGCATATTTGGCATGTCCTTGGCGAAATTGTTGTTCCAAATATGTGACAGCTTTCATTTTAGGAAGATTGTTGGTTGTTTTAGTGTATATTGTAGTAAGTGGATGTACTCATCTTCCGTTATCTTTAGTTCCATTAAGAAGTATTCAAAGCTCATCAAATTTCCATAAAAAAAATTATCTAGAAATGTAAGTAGAGATTTTGATTTCTCAATGAGAATGTTGTTGACTAAACTAAGTGGTTCAATGAATTTTGTTGTTTTCATTTGTGGCATAGGAAAGTTGTATCTACAATGCGAGCTTTTGTGTTTTTTATAACTCTTTGTATGGTAATGCCTATGGACTTTTGTGAGTTCTGGATCTAAATTATCTATGTCACAGGTAATGTATTGATCCACAAACTTGTCGATTTGCGTGTTATTTTCCTTTATGTATATTGGAGCACTTTCTATCCACGGGATTCCATGTTCATGTTCACTTCCCCTATTTCAGAACTCTGTTACAAACTAGTGGTATGAAACTCTTCCGAAGAATGTGTCATCATGACATATCATTTGTTTTAAGGCATTGATTTTATGTCTATAGTAACGAGTACATGTGATTGGGTCTTTCCTTATGAGGTAGTCAACATCGTTGACTTCTAATGTATCAATTTTATTTCTCTTCTTTCTATTTCTATGTAGATTTTTTAGTGTAGTCACCAATGGAGTCTATTGATGTTCTGCACTTGTAAATTTGTCAAAATAGGTTGGGGGCCCCAATTGTCGGATTATTGCAAATAGCGTTTTTTTTTTTTTTGCAAGTGATTGGGAGAGATTTGAATGTTCTTGAAATCTATGTATCCAATATCAAACTTCAACAATTTCTCTAAGTTCTCTTTTTACTTGACTTATTTTTCTAATATCTTCCTTCCACGCAACTGAGATTTTCTTATTCACACCCAGACACAGGAGAGCACTTTCTCAATTATTATTCTCATTGTCATGAAAAACGTATTTGTTTTGTGACATGAGAAATCACTGCTTGCTTGCAACAACTCCCATTTTAATATTTTTTGGTTGCCAAAATGTTTTGTAATTTCATCATCATGCGGGTATCCATAGAAAAGTGTAGGGAAGCTCATTTCTTCTGCATATTTATCCTTGAAAATTCCAAGGGCATTTCCCTTCAGTAGGTGTGAGTTTGATGATCTTGTCCTGCAAGTCACGGATGCATTGCGACTCTATGAGTCCATGAACTAATGTATCAATAGGGTTTTCATTATCTGATTCACCATCTATATCACCTTGAGTAATAGTCTCTACATTTTGCGTGGAGTTGGAATTCTCTTGTTGAAGAACATGATTCCAGTTCTCGTCTATATAGATGTTTTCAGCCCTATACAGATTGTTGGAAGTTAATTATTTCAATGCTCTCATGACAATGTTGACACATACTATACATGTCTAGTATGAATTCTTGTATTGCAGATGCCGCTTCAAGGAAACAACTATTGTCAAGATGTCATCCATGGATTGTGACAATGTGTTTTGCACAACATCCATATGGACATGTACATTGATAATTGATAATTGATCATGTTAAACGCATTTGGGACTGTTTATAACCTCGTGGTCTAATATGTGCAAATGAAATTCATAGTGATACAAGTCTCTCTTCAAGTTCTGAAAGTGTAGTTGCATGTGGTAATGGTGTTTTACGTCTTATTCGGTATGGTATTGCAAATAGAAATACTTTTCCATTTTGGAGAGACCTTTTGCATGAAACACATATTTTTCTACTGGAGAACGTTCTATCATTCAATGTCAAGCTCGTGTATTATTTTTCAAATTCGCGGGTGAAACATTTAATGTTCTTTTTAAAATGTAGTTGCTCACAAATCCCACATGTGATCCTAGGAGTGTCTTTAATTTGTTCCATCTAGATTTTCTTTGCATCTTTCTTTTGTAGATGGGAATGCCCAATGGGTGTCTGTTATTTTTTGTTATTGGAATTGCAAAGTGTTTTCTTTAATCTATGGAACCTTATGTTTGGAATCTTATCAGAATGATGGTTGGCGGTGGATATGTAATCGCTTTTATATCTTTGACGTATTTCTTTTTTCAGTTGGTGGTAACTAAGTCTATGTGTATGAGCTCGAAATGGGTCTTCTTGGTGGCAGGGGATGTGGAGGATAGAATGACTATTTGTTCGCACCATTATCTGTGCACAGTGTGAAAGGCAAGGAATTTGTTGGGCCCCTACATTGTCCATTTTTTCCTTGTCTTCGGCAGGGAACATGTTGATGTAATTTTGTTTTGCATGTACGAAAGTTGATGGTAAGTAAGCTTAGGCTTCTTTCCATGGATTTCCAATTCTCGACGACAACATAGCTTGAAGCCATCATCATTATTTGTTAACGTTGTTGTTATTGTACATTGTCGATCAACCACATGATGATGTTGTTCCAGTACATGGCCAGGAATAATGTGATTTATTTTACATGTTGGATTCAGTGCCGCTATAATCGTGTGGTGGTTGACTCCATCCACCATGTTCGGACCTATTACAACCTGGTTACAATGCAAAGTGTATTATTGGTTGCAATTTTGTCTTACCAATGGTTCATAGTGGATGTGCACAGAATCTGTCTCAAATGATATAACATCAAATGTTTTATCACAATTTGAATCAATAGTGTAGTAGTTAACAATGCTATTTGCAAGGGAGGACCACACTTGGATATTTACCTGGACTATGATTGAAACCCACTGCAAAAAATATGGCCCACCCTCTATATTCCCCTTTTCATATGGCATCGACATGTTTACTAGATATGCTTTGGCGGGATTTACATGACATCATGTGTCAAATGTTGATGCAAGCAATGAAAGTTGTTGTGATTTCCACCCATAAGTGTATTGCGAAAGGATTGGACAATGTACATTCTTAGAGACTGTACATCGAATTTTTTCATGACCAAGTAGCAATGTGTAGTGAACAAACTCTCGCCATAACTAATG
The DNA here is from genome assembly GCA_900067695.1 of Picea abies. Classification (NCBI taxonomy): domain Eukaryota; kingdom Viridiplantae; phylum Streptophyta; class Pinopsida; order Pinales; family Pinaceae; genus Picea; species Picea abies. Next base: position 494 of record CBVK0100228676.1, on the reverse strand, counting down.
TACTAGTTGTTGTTATGTCCAATCCACGAGCATGCACGTCATGCATAAAACGTTTCCAATGGAATTGAAGCTCTTTGCACATGAGGGACAAGTACCATATATTCCAAAATTGCACATGGATGATTTTTTATAGAGAAATGGTTCGTAATGAACACTAAGAGGATTAATGTCATGGAACAAGATGCAATATAGATATGTATTTTCATTTTTTTTTAATAACAAGTACCCTCTCTTCCTTGTTAGTGACCAAATTGTGATTGATGTATTTAGCTAGTTGGTTAGCCATTGTATGAAAAACATATCCCCCCATATCCCTCTCTCATTTGCAGGTTGGTTTGCATATGCAGTAACTGCATCTATGAAAGATACATACCATGTTAAGAACCAAACATCAATATAGCATAGAAAAACCTCGGGAAAAGTACTCAACGCCTTGAAAAAGAGATAATTTCAGATAATAAGCCTCTTCGACGAGGCAACCTCCTTTTACCCCA
>CBVK0100228675.1:0-24387 GCA_900067695.1 Picea abies | reverse complement strand
TCATGATGTATATTTAATTCATCCATGAGCTTGTGGAATTCAAACAAGTGATGAGCAGGATTGTCGTCAGCATATTCTCCAAATTTAGGAAGGACACGTTCCCAAACTTTAATGTCTGAAACAATGTTTGGAAAACCATAAAAATTTGTAAAGTCCAAAGGAAAAAACCTTGCACCAATCTGAGCAACGAACGAATTCGACATTTTGAGACCAGTGGAGTTGCCAATGAATCATGTAGATTCTTTGAACCAAGGATTCACCAGGTGAATGATCACAACCAATTGAATGCATATCCCTTTTTCACCATCAAGAGATAGATCTGAACTTTTTTCGTATCCCAGGGAAGATCACTTCGTCCTTCGTCCCCAACAACAGCGCCATAAAATGTTGTCGCAAGAGTTAACTCTAGGTTGTAACAGAGCCAAGCGTTAGCACATTTTTAATGAGATAATAAATCATTGCTCGAAGCTTGACCTAGATTGATGCAAGACAACCCACGAGGTAACCTGAAACCTGCTTTAGAGTGTGTTTCTGATCTAATATACTTAGAGAGGGCTCTCTCAATAGCCAAAGGAATTTTACTCAAAGAATATTCAGTAATCACAGTAAGAAGTCCAGATTTATTACAAGACAAGATATTTTGATAAGGTTGGTGGTTGCATAGATTTGAAAAGGCCTATTGGGTGATGGAGTCAAGTGGAAACCAAAGAAAAGGGGTAATAGCAGTGATCATGTTACTTGAGGGAAATGAGGCAAAGTAAGTCTATCTTTTAGCAATCGATAATCAAGATATGGTACCAGAAAAGAAAAGGAAAATACCATCACAGTGAAAACATCTAACGAGGATGAATTTTCACTACAACTTTAGAGGAAAAAGATTGGAGGCTAATAACTAGGTGCAGAGCACTAATCTTGAGCGAATTATGACTTGTCATCATTGAAACACAACACATATCAACTATGTGTAAGGAGCATGCAAAATGAATTCCAAACAAATTTTAACTTAGTTGATAAAAGAAGAGATAGACAATATGAATGTAATAAGACAGAGAACATACTGAAGGAATTAATCATGATGAATCTCACATATCAAGTGGACACATGTCTCCAGCATTACGCTATTCCAGATCTTTAAAATAACTCAGTTTTCAATAGAATCCCTCTTCAAAAGAGGTTCCCTCTTTAGTCTCATCAAAGAGATATACAATATATAAGCCTCCAGCATATAACGGATGAGAAACTACCTCAAAACCGAGTGAGAAACCATCTGGCAGTTGTTTAACTGAAATCTCGGTGTGTTCCTACATTTATGGGCCATGTCTACGGTGCCATCTTGCGGGGAACCTTTTCCTACCTTCCCTAGCTCTAAATTCAGATCTGAAGATACCACTAGAAATCTTAGGATCTGTATATGTCAATTGACTATTCAAACATGTAAAACAACCTCTCCAAGGTTGAGAAAAGTGATATTTCCCCCACACAATTTTTTTTGGAAAAACCTTTGATTTCAGTGGCAAACATGCTGAAAACAGGGGTATCTTAACCACCGAAAGTCCTAGCTTTCCACAACTAACAGGGCGATTTCAGACCACCGTAAGCCACCGAAAGTCCCGAAACCCCGATTTCAGCTTTCAGGTTTCGGGGAAACGGAGCAATGGTCAAAATCTTATGTCAGCCAAACCCTCGACTGCCAAAAACCTGAAATGGTGATGTGGGATTTATGTAAAACCTTATTATGGTGATTTTATTATCGTTTATTGCATTCTTTTAGTACCTCCTCGTGACTTGATTTATGGGTAAAAATGCATCTACACTTTCGGAAGCTAAGGGCATATGAAACCTGAGATTTAAGCTACCGAAAGTCTGCACTTTCAGTAGCTAAACACTGTAAAGTTTTTCCTCCTAAGTTACCAAAACCCAAAATTTCAAAATTTGTTCTAACAACAAGAATATAAAAGTTAACTTGTACCTTGAAGGGATAGGTTCCTCCAAAGTGTCCGCTTGATGAAGATGCTCTTATTTCTATCAACAGGCATTGAAGGATGTGGGAAATATTCTCCTTCATTTCATCCCTCTATCACGTGAGAGCTTGCTGAAGAAACATGTTAATAGAATATTTTTCTCCACCGTTTTTCTTTTCTACCACCATAGAGTGTTTCTTGGGCATGCGAGAGCAATTTTCCTCAATAGAGACAAGCTCGAGACCCAATTTTCTATACTCGGGCCTCGTCAGGGACATGCACTAAAAAATGATCAAGAGCAACTTTCTCTAATACCACTGATGCATATTATTTTCGAAACGAAATTAAAGAAAAGATATTACAATGAAATACACATAAAATTTGTCATAAAAAGAGAAATAAAACAATACATGAATTCTATTAATGAAATAAATGTAGAGAGACTTTAAAAATATAGAGTGCAAGACTCACTAGAATGGTTCCATCTTTATCTCTGAGAAGAGATGTGACAACTATGTTCATTCACAAGAAGATGATTACAATGAGGCTCTGAAGGCCTTTTTATGATAAACATGAATGCCAAAACCCTAGACATAAAAAAACCTAACCCTAGGAGATGAAGCGCCAAAAATCATGTGGGCTCCGTTGGGGTAACTTAGTACATTAACTTCCTAGGGTCGTAACTTTTGCATGAGATATTTGTTTTAGGCATGTGATAGCCTGTTGGAAAGGCCTTTTTAAGAACTACACATTATGCTATCAAACTTTGACTCTGACTATATTTTGACTGTGGCAAGCCAAGAAAACACTTTTTAGAGCCCCAAAATAGCCTTGGAAGTACAAAATGATGTGCCAACATGAAAAATTCCAAAATAAGCCAGTTGTAATAGGTGGGCGGCCACCAATATCCACCTGGATGTTGTGTAGGGATTCAAGACAGCCCCGTAAGTGCAGAACCCACAATTACAAAGAAATGTCCCCATTACAGAGAAACGTGTTGAACTGAAAATTGTCCAGATGAGACAGTTGGAAGTTTGAACATGTGGGTGGTCATCGATATCCACCTGGATCATTAGTGAGGATTCCTCTCTATTTCTGGTTTGTGTTTTGGGACCCCCATATCGTGAAAAATATTTTGATGGATGTCTGGTGCATTTCCACCCCCCTGCTCTGGAAATTTAAAGTTTGTATGGTGTTCGATTTTATGGTGTTTATGAAATTTCAATTACTTCATGGTGTTAGTTATTTTGGATTTCTCAGTTCTAGTGTCTTTAAATTGTTGGTGATTGACCTTCTGGCCTTCTTGCTAGTTGTTTCTGATGGTGTATGGTGCATTAGGTTGGATGATCCATCAGTGTTCCGTAAGTTTTATTTTTACCTCTAGTTTTCCTTGCTCTAGCTATTTCGGCTCATCTCTTGGTTGCAGAGTTTGTCTAATAGATAGACTAAAGTTTTACTTTGGAACTTGCAGCGCCGTCTTTATTTGTGGATACCATCCTCCATTCATGGATTATAGAGAGGCTTAATAATTTTTTAGGGTGATCGGTATGAGGAATCCATCAATAACAACATAACTTCTCTTTTCAGTGACCACTAAAGTCCATGAAAATGAGCACCAATGTTTCTCCCAAGATGCAATGATTATAAATACCTTCATTCAACAAAAGCAATGAATTGTCGTTTTTGAAACAGAATGCTCCATCCTCAGAAATATGGCAATCAATGTCTGTGAATGACCACACTTTTCTGCCTCTAACCTCGGGATGTCAATGAAGTCAGTCCAGGAAGGTCTCAAGGAGGAAGACATTATCAATCAAATGATGGAGGATATGGATCTGGGCAACTATGACTCTCATCCCTCCAACAATGGACACGAGGAAGCCAACAAAAAAAATGTTTTTTTATTAGTCTTTATATTTTGTAAATTGATAAGAATCTTAGATGCCTTTTGTTAGCACACATTATTGATCGGGGGGGGTGTTTTCCCTAGGAAGTGGCATTCTGGCGAAGAAAAAATGAAACAAGAGGGCTCAAAAAACCCATCAAATGTTTTTGTCCTAATTCGGGCGATGATATGACATTTTGACGCCCACCCAGTCCCAGTCATCTCGTCAGATCCCTATCATCAACGTCCATGTCTATTTGCCAAGTCCTCCTTGCAAGCGTCCAGCAAAGCTCCAAACGGTGAAGTTCAAAGTGCAGCCTGTCCTGATCCTAATGCAGACAGTTCATGAGAGTGAGGCGACAGTTGAGACCTCGTCTCACCCCATAAATGGAAAACATGTAGAGAGTGACCGTAAAGGCAGACTGTCAATTATGGACAGATTTTCCTGTAAAGCACATAACTGCGCCTGGCTCGCATCTGACATGAGGAGGCTTGCACAATCTGATAGAGTAGGTGCCGACTGAAAACGTTAATGCGGTGGTCCGATCACACTCCTAGTGGTTGCAACAATTCTGAGTATATGTATGAAGTTTTGATATTTTGTTATGGTCGATGGTTGAGCTACGCTTCCGTATTGTAAAGTTTTGATGAAGCTCTAGTTCTCTGATTATGTAATGGGATTTGAGATTTCTTATTTAATCTAAGTCAACCTTCTTTTCCGTCTCTTTTGCCTCTGATACTGAATGGCTCGGGCATGGATGATCCAATCGAGTTGTTGTAACTGTATTATGATGTATGTTTGATTTTAGTTCGGTTATAACTTCATTTAGTTTCCTAAAACTCTGAATCGAAGAGGATCTTGTTTTCTGAGTTTTTCTTCTTGGGATGTTGGAAGAAAGGATGCCCATAGCATACCTTTACGTTCTCCTTACCATTCTTCATCCTAATCACCTATACTACACCTTACTGACTGAAGTTGAATCAAGACCTCATCTGTCTATGCATACCAGTCCAGTTTTTCAAGTTAAAGAAATATCATCTTGAGTCTACACCCATTCGACCCCCCTCAAATTTATTCATTGTGACATACAAACTGATGGATACTGGGCTTACCTCCCCTGCAATCAGGAGGTGACTTCTAGTGCTAACACAACCCCTGAGTTACATTGATCTTCAAATAAAATATGAATTGATGCATTATAACTCTATACCATTAACTTTCAATTCATTTCAGTTTTTGAAGAAATTTTTTAATCATGTCATGGATGATAAGCACACAAAAAATCAAGAATTTGTATTGGAATCAATAAATCAGTCATCTCAGTCCATGCACGATCCAATAGTTGATGTGTTGGATGAATTGTGTTGTCAAAGTCATGGTTCATTTGTCAGTTATGGACTTAAAAGTAGTTATGATATAGACATGATTAGGCAGTCTCTTTCATGGCCTGTTTCAGCAGGAGTCTCATTTCAAAGTTCAACAAAAAAGTCGCAGCCATATCAGGAACTGTATAATGATGTAAAAAGCATATGTGTCATACCCAATTCTAACCATAAATTTGTTGAAAGTCAAGAAATAGGTCGTGTCTTTCCCGATCCCATAGCAGACTACATGGAAGATTTTTTTAGCATAAAATATCAATCATGTTTTCAGCAGTGGCCTTTACACTTTGTAGTTTTGATTCTGTGGACAAAATGTCAAGTTGTCCTTTTGATTGTGCTAACAAGCAATCAGGCAGTCCACTTGTTTCAACAACTACCTGATTGGCTTCATTCACATTTTTGTATTATTTGATTCAACATGATTTTCAGAAGTATAGGGTAGGTAGCGATGTGCAGATAAGCTCAGCTCTTTGAGCATCCCTTTCAACAAATTTTCAATCTCAATTTCAAATTTCAGTCTTCAGTTTGATTTGGTTTCAGTTGAAAGATCAGAACAGGTACAGGTTGTAGAATAAAGTTTTGGGATCAACCCAACAGATAAAGCACTAGTCTGCATGTTCAGAGTTCCGTGGTACTTTTCACCTCTTGAAAGAGCTACCATCCCCAGGTGGAGCCTATGTTTGGGTCCTATAACATAGGTGATTTGATTCTTTAGCTATCTATTTGACCTTTCTCTCATGATGACGACATCTGGCTTGTTGGGCTCAATTAATTTCACTTCTCCCTCCATCCATTTCGCTCGATCCTTCATCACCTTGTCACACCCTTTATTCCCTTTCCCTTCATTTCTTCATTCCTCCGCCAATTTTATCCCTACATGAAATGGTGTTAGGTAACTAGGGTTAAATTATCAAAAATAACTAGTTTAATAAGTCATTAGATAACCTTGGATAATTAATAATAAAGATTAAATAGTTAGGCTAATAATTAGTAATTAGATTAGTGTGTTTAGGTTAAAAATGAGGTTAGTGTAATAATATATTAAAATTAAACGTTAATTAAAAATTAAACAAAACAATATAGCAAATAAAAATGCATATAATAAATAAAACAATTTAAAAATTTAAATTAAATAAAACAAAAAACATAAAAATACAAAATATAATAAAAACAAAATAAAAAATAAAAATTTAAAAAATAAATATAATAAAAAAAAAAAACGTGAAAACAAAAATAAAAACAAATTAATTAAAATTTTTATCCTAAGTTCTAAACCCGCACCTTTCTCCATATCCCGGCCAACCTCCCCCCCCCACCCCTACGCCACTCAACCAGAAGGAGGGTCTCGGAAAAACAGTTTTCCCCTGGACACATGTCACCACCAGGTGATGACGGACCCCCCCACTCCCCTAATACCACTTACCACCCTAGGGGGGGTCTGAAATACTACCTTACCCTCCAAAAACCACCTTCCCCCAAAATAAAAAACTGTTTTTTTTAACAGTTTTTCCACCCGTCTTTTAAGAGCGTTTTCGGGAAAACCAGAAGTAATTTTGAAAAACCGAGAGAGGTTTTTCTCTGCAACGGGATGAATAACAGTAACCTATCCCATATTTTACACCGACGTCATGAGTCGAGAGAATCAAATCCATATCTGAGCCCTATTTTTCAGGCTTCCATTTTTCCTGTTTTGTTCATGATCTTGTGACAATTGTTTTGGAGAGATGGAGATGAATTTGGAAAAATCGAAAGGGGTTTTTTCTCAAGACAGGCTCATCTACAATAACCTCTTTCAGTTTTTGCACAAATGTCATATTTTTGGAGATACAAGAGTCTGAGTTGACCCCTATTTTCAGTAGTTTGACCCATCTTTCATGACAGATAATTCAAAATTTTTAGGGATTTGTTTCTATCTTTGGCCATGTTGTTGATTTCGACCTCCTGAGCCTGGGGGAGAGTATTTTCTATAAATTGTTGTAATTTAAATGTGTTAAAGAGTGTAAGTTAGTGTGGATTTGAGAAGTAGAAGACCATCATTGTAATGTAGCTCACTGTGAGCATGTTTTCATTTTCCAAATAATACAATGCTATGTTGCAGGATTCTTGTGATTAATTTGACTGGTGATGTGCATATCTCATTAGTAAATGTGTTTTCTCTGTTTACATACCTGTTCTCTCTCTGAATTATTTGCAGGAGTTGTAAAACAGAATTTGTTGCAAGATACACTCTGTTTTGACTGTGAATAATTTCCATGTTTTCATCTGATTTTCAGCTGAAGAATTCTCAATTGCTCTTCATCTTTTGACTTCTTTCTTTTTCTTCTATCCCATTTCATTTAAATAAAAAAATCCAGTGAGTTGTCTACCTTTCCTTGCAAGATTATCTTGTTGAAAATGGATTTTGATTATTTTGATGATGTGACTCCATAGCCCAATGGTTCCTCTTCTCTACCCCTACCCAATTCTTTAAATCAAAACCTCTGTACAATAATAACTAGCCTAAAATCTATTATAAATAAATATAGATCAGACAGAGAGAGGCCTCTCTGAGTCTTGGAGGTCTAGATCCAGGACTCCAAGTGGTTTGATGTTACTTCTATGATTGTCTGCACAACCTTGGGCAAATTACAAAGTGCTAACATAGTGGAGACTCCACTAGGGATTGTTCTTCAGAAGTGTGTATCAAGTTCTAGATATGATTATTGATGGTGGACAGTGATCAGACACAAGAATGTTGAATCATCCACCTGGCAACTCCAATCAATTCCAGATCAGTTCCAATTCAAAGACTCCACTGTAGGAAGAACCTGAAACATGACCAAACAATCTTAAAAGATCATGTATTTAAGCTGGAAGTTTATCTAAGATATGATAGGTTTTATTTTAAATTATTTCTTCCCTTATCATGATCCTGATCCAGATGATACTATCAAAATTTATGAAGAGCATGTTCAACTTGATGATCCTTAAGAGGTTAAGCCTAGTGTTATGATCCATATACATACTCCTACACGTGTAAAAATATCAGATAGATACAAGCCTCTTTTCTTACCTCCCATACTCCATGATTTCCCTACCAATTACTTCAAATATCTTCCCATATTTGATGGATAATATGGCTGCATCACTACTGAGAAACACATTCAAGGTTTTAAAAATTATCTTGACCTTTTTGAGGTGGAAAAAAGTGATGTTAGTATTAGGATTTTTTCTTTATCTTTGCAAATTAGAGCTAAGAAATGGTATAAATATCTGCCAGCTGCAAGCATCAATATTCTTAATCAGTTTTTGAAAGTTTTATTGGATCAATGGGTGATCAATAGGAATCCCTTCTCATTTTGGAAGAATATTATCACTTGAAAAGACATCGAGCAGAAACAATGCAACAATTTTCAGCCAGATTCAATCAAGTCTATCATTAAATGCATGTTGATATAAAACCTCCTCATGATTTATCTCTCTTGAACTATCCAAATGCCTTTGATCCATAAATGGCATTTCAGTTGAGGGAAAGAAACACCACAACACTCAAAGAAATGAAAGATAGTGCAATAAGTGTGGAAGCCCATTTGTTGATCAAAAGGTCAAAGTTGGAGGCAAAAGACATAAAGAACAAATAAAAGGATCATATGAAATCCTCAGAGGTGAAGATAGACATGCTGGCAAGTACAATGGAAGAAATGTTTCACATGATTCTCATAAGAGAAAAACTTGTTGTTCAAAGACACCATGTTCCATTAATTGCAGAGAAAGAAAGGGTCATTCTTCCCAGGACTTTTACATCTCACCCTTGGTATCATAAACCATAAAATTATTGCTTTATATATTCAATTCACAATCTGGTCACGGATGAGACTCAAACTCAACTTGTAGAGGAACAAGCAACTGATATGATGTGCATGTGTGATGACATTTCTTACATAGATAATCTACCCAAGTATGATCAATATGATGATGATTATGTGGTTGAAATATATGTTGACTCCTCAAAGAAACCAATGGCATGTTTTTGGGAGAAGGAATAAACTCAGTTACATATCAAATATGAAAATCATCCTCTACACAAAAATAATGACAATAATGAGGAAAATGTAGAAAATATCAAAGTAAGTGGAAAGTCTTTTCCCTTATGTTTCTCTTCATTTCAGTTTATGAGAGAAAACTATAAGAAAATTGTCAATAGTAGGTATGGAGAATGTTATGATGAATCAGTGGGAGATGTCATTGATGACATAGAAGCTGCTATTGATCCAAATTTACAGCCCCTGATTTACATTGATCTTCAAACAAAAGATGAATTAATGCATTACAACTCTATACCATTAACCTTCAATTCATTTCAGTTTTTGAAGAAAATGTTTAATCATGTCATGGATGATAAGCACACAAAAAATCAAGAATTTGTATTGGAATCAATAAAACAATCATCTCAGTCCATGCAAGATCCAATAGTTGATGTGTTGGATTACTTGTGTTGTTAAAGTCATGGTTCATTTGCCAATTATGAGCTTAAAAGAAGTTATGATATAGACATGATTAGGCAGTCTCTTTCATGGTCTATTTCAGTAGGAGCCTCATTTCAAAGTTCAACAAAAAAATTGCATCCATATCAGGAACTGTATAACAAGGTAAAACAAATATGTGCCATACCCAATTATGAACATAAATTTGTTGAAAGTCAAGAAATAGGTCATGTATTTCCTAATCCCATAGAAGACTACATGGAAGATGTTTTCAGCATAAAAGATCAATCATGTTTTCAGCAGCGTCCATTACACTTTTTAGTTTTGACTCTGTGGACAAAAGGTCAAGTTTTCCTTTTGATTGTGCTAACAAGAAGTTAAGAAATCCACTTGTTTCAAAAGATAATTGACTGGCTTCATTGGCATTTTTCTATTATTTGATTCAACATGTTTTTCAACAGTATAGGGTAGGTAGAAGTTTGAAAATAAGCTCATCTCTTTAAGCATCCCTTTCAACAATTTTTCAATCTCAATTTCAAATTTCAGTCTTCAGTTTGATTTGGTTTCAGTTGAAAGATCAGAACATGTACAGGTTGTAGAATAAAGTTTTGGGATCATCCCAATGGATAAATCATTGGTCGGCGAGTTCAAAGTTATGTGGTTCTTGTCACCTCTTGAAAGAGCTAGCATCCCCAGGTGGGGCCTATGTTGGGGTCCTATAATCATAGGTGATTTGATTCTTCAACTATCTATTTGGAATTTCTCTCATGATGAAGACATCTGGCTTGTTGGGTTCGGTTAATTTCACTTCTCCCTCCATCCATTTCACCTGATCCTTCATCACCTTGTTGAACACTTCATTCCCTCATCCTCCATTTCTTCACCCTTCCGCCATGGATGATTTTAAGGACGGAAATTTATTTTAAAATGTAGAAACGTTGGCGAATCTTACTAATCCTTCATATGCCAACTATAAATGATTGGCGATTTTTTTGTAAAAATATTCAAATTTCTAAGGATTTTATATAGTTTTTATAAAATTTTGGTGATTTTTAAGGTAAAATAATTCTATCCTATAGAATTTGGGCGAATCATTTTTAAAATAGCGAATCTCGTTTTTGGAAAAACCATGGAAAATTAACCCATGAGCGAAATTTAGCCCCTAAAATCATCCATGCCTTCCGCCATTTTCATGCCCGCATGAATAAACAAGCTTAGGATAAAAAAAAATAGGTTAATAATAAATGGTTAGTGACATTGTTCATATTAATTATCTTAAAAAAGTTAATTTAATTAGATTATTGTAGTTAGATTAGTAAAACTATGTTAGGCTTGTTAATAATAAATTAATTACTAAGTAATTAATAATTAATAAACACCTATGTTTGTAACTAATAAACAATAAATAATTAAATAATTAAATTAAAAACAAACCCAAACAATATTAAAAATAAAAACAAATAAAAAAATACATATAATAAACAATAATAAAACAAAACATATAAAACAAAAAAATTAAAATTAAAATTAAAACGAATAAAAACAAAACATAAATAAACAAAATAAAATAAAACAAAAAACAAATTAATTAAAAACTAAAAAATTAACCTAAGTTCTAAACCCACACACTGGTGGTGGAGCCCCCCCCCTGGTACCACTTACTACCCTAGGGGGGTCCATAATACCACCTTCCCCTCCAAAAACCACCTTCCCCCAAAATCAAAAACTATTTTTTCTGCACAGTTTGACCACTTGTGTTCCGAGAGCGTTTCCAGGCAAACACGAAGGAATTTTGAAAAAACGAGAGAGTTTTTTCTCTACAATAGGATGAAAAACAATAAACTCTGCCATATTTTACACATGTCTCATCATTTGGGAGAATCTAAGCCATCTCTGAGCCCTATTTTTCAGGATTCCATTTTTTCAGTTTTGGTCATCATCTTGCGACAACTGTTTTGGAGAGATAGAGATGAATTTGGAAAAAACAAAAGAGTGTTTCTCTAAATACAAGCTCATATATAATAACCTCTTTCTGATTTTACAAATATGTCATATTGTGGGAGATACAAGCATCTGAGTTGACCCCGATTTTCAACACTTCAGCCCATCTTTCATGGCAGATATTTCAAAAGTTTTAGGGATTTGTTTTTATCTTTGGCCAAGTTGTTGATTTCGACCTCTTGAGCCTGGGGGAGAGTATTTTGTATAATTTTTTGTAATTTAAATGTGTTAAGGGGTGTATGATAGTGTGGATTTGAGAAGCAGAAGACCAACATTGTAATGTAGCTCACTGTGATCATGTTTTCATTTTCCAAATAATATAGTGCTATGTTGGAGGATTATTGTGATTAATTTGAATGGCGATGTGCATTTCTCATTATTAAATGTTTTTCCTCTTTTTACATACCTTTTCTCTCTCTGGATTATTTGCGGGAGTTATAAAACAAAAATTGTTGCAAGATACACTCAGTTTTGACTGTGCATAATTTCCATGTTTTCATCTGATTTTCAGCTAAAGAATTCTCAATTGCTCTTCATCTTAATTGAATTCTTTATTTTTCTTCTGTCCCATTTCATTTAAATAAAAAAATCGAATGATTTTTCTACCTTTCCCTGCAATATTATCCTGTTGAAAATGGATTTTGATTATTTTGTTGTTGTGACTCCATATCCCAACGGTTCCTCTTCTCTGCCCCTACCCAATTCTTTAAATCAAAAACTTTGTATAGTAATAACTAACCTAAAATGTATTATAAACAAAGCTATATCAGATAGAGAGAGCCCTCTCTGAGTCTCTGAGGGCTAGATCCAGGACTCCAATTGGTTTGATGTTACCTATGTGATTGTCTCCATAGCTTTGGAAAAATTACAGATTGCTACGACTTCGCACTCCTTGCGTGGCCATTATGCACTCCTTGAACCAGTGTTTCAGAAGAGAAGAAATTGAAACTTATAGAACATTATAGGTTAATTCATTCAATCATGAAATGAAAACACACGCATATAAAACATAGAAAGAAAATAACACAATATTACCCAATTAACTCATATATATGAAAGCTTAGAGTTTGAGAACAATCTTCCTCTACTATATTCCTTCTGCAAAACATTTACAAAGAGTTCTTACATCTGTCAACTTCTCTTCTTCAGTGAAATAGGAAATAAACTTCAACAACCTCTTTTGGGCATATATTGCATACATTTATACATGGAGGGGATTCTCGAGCCTTCCTTCTGACTACTCTAGTGATTTCACATCATAATTAAAGAATTCAGCCACTAAGGTTTATTATGATTAAATGAGAATTTGCAATATAGATATGAGTTGATGCTCAAAATATGTACAATCCCTTCAGCATTAAATAATTTACAATCTCATGGAATTTTTACAATGGATCTTTCCCCAAAAACATTAAAGGGATTTTAATTTCAATACTTTCAAAACAGTCAATGACACACTCTTCTTGGAATCCAAAAAATTTTGAATGCATGTGTTGGATGCTAATTTGTCCTCCACTTTCCTCATTAAACATTGATGGCAATGCTTCTACATCATACTCCTCTAAACAAAAATATTCATGGACTCTTTTCCATGAGATCCTACATTGTCTTTCCATGCTTCTAGATATCAGTTTCAATTATCCAACTGACATCTTCTACTGGGTGATCTTTCCACTTAACTAGATACTCATAATAATTTTTTCTTCTGGTCTTCTTAGCAATCCTATGATCTATAATGTTCTCTATCTGTGGCTTCTCTGCTACGGGCATCTCCTGATTCCACTGAATATCCTCATGACCATCTGTCCCTTTTGAATGATTCATCCGGTAAGGGTATAAGTTTGCTACATTAAATATTGGTGATATTCCAATGTCCTCTCGAAACTCAATCTCATAATAATTTGCAACAAATTTTTCTGAGGATCTTGCAAGGTCTTATATTTTTCATCTTCAATTTGTTATATTTCCCTTTCATAAATCTCTCCTTCCTCAGATGTGCCAAAACCTTATCTCCAATTTCAAAGTTTACCTCTCATCTTCTCTAGTCTATTCTTCTCTAGTGAGATTGGTGTCCTACTCTTTAGTTGTCCCTTGATCTGATAATGTAACTTCTACATATCTGCAACAAAATCCTCTGCTCCTCCACTTTGGAATTCATCTTGTCCCAAGTATATTAACTTAGAAATTCCTCTTGGATGCATCCCATATACTATGTATAATGGACTCTTACCAATGCTTCTATTCGGTGAGTCAGTGAGTCATTGTATGCAAACTCTGCTTGGGGTAGAATTTGATCCGATTGGTTGTTATGTCCAGCGACGAAACTTCTTGACAGGTTCCCTAAAATTCAATTCACTACCTTATTCTATCCATCTGTCTGAGGATGATATGTTGAAATGAAATAAAAAATCGCCCCCATCTTCTTCCACAAAGTCCTCCAAAAGTGTCCCACAAATTTAGTATCTCTTTTTGAAACTATACTTCTGGGAAACCCATGCAATATCACAATCTCTTTGAAAATAAAATTTTCTATGTGGGTAACATCATTGGTTTTATGACATGGTATGAAATGTTCCATCTTTGAATATCGGTAAACCACCACAAATATTGAATCATTTCCTCTCTGGGTACTTGGCAATCCCAAAACAACGTCCATACTTATAACATCCCATGACCCATCTGGAATAGGCAACGGTTGATCAATCCAGTGTTTTGCTGCTTTTCTTTAGCATATTTGCAGATTCTACATCTATCCACAAATTTCTTCACATCGAACCTCATACCTGGCCAATAATATGAATAATTCAACTACACCTACGTTTTATCATGGCCAAAGTGTCCAACCAAACCTCCACTATGCTTTTCCTTTGGAAAATTATTCCTCATTGATCATTTCAGGATACACAACTGACTTCCTTTGAACAACATTTCACCTTGGATTAGATACTCCATCCACTTTTTTTTTCCCTTAAAAAAGGGTTATCACATGCTTCATAAGATTCTTTGAAATTAGGGTCTTCTTGATACATCTCCTTGAGGTTTTCAAACCCCAATGTCTCCACCTCAAATTCTTGCAAGATCAAACATCTCTTGCTCAAAGCATCTACAAATTTGTTAGTGCTTCCACTAATGTTCTTAGTAAAAACAATAAAATTCTTCATGAATTCTACCCATTTGGCATGTCTCTCTTTCAATTTCTCTTGTCTGGTTATAAATTGCAAAGCCTGATTGTCAGTATATAAAAAAAAATCTTTTGGAATAAGATAATGTCTCCACTCTTTCAAATCTTCTATCACAAAATAAAAATATTGGTCATATGTGGAATACTTCCTCTTAACATCATTCAACTTCTCACTGAAATAAGAAACAGGCTTATTGTCTTGACTTAAAACTGTGCCAATGGCCACTCCACTAGCATCACATTTAACCTGGAAATTCTTCTTAAAATATGGCAGAACTAAAACATGTTGTTCCGTTATCTTTTCTTTTAACACTCTAAATCCATTCTCATCCTCCTCTATTTAATTAAAATATTTATTCTCTTTCTATAGGATGTCCAATATGCTTGCAAAAATACCACTGAAATTCCTGATGGGTTTCTTGTAAAAACTCGCCAATCCATGGAAACTTCTTAATTCAAACACACTTATTGGAGAAGGCCAATATATTATTCCCTCACCTTCTCTGGATTCATCTTCAATTCATTTTAAGATATTACGAACTCCAAATATACAAGTTCTATTTTCATAAAAGAACACTTCTTCAAATTCACCAACAACTTCTCCCGCTGCAAACTCTTCAACACCATATTCAAATGTCTCAAATGATCCTCTTCAGTCTAACTAAAGATTAAGATATCATCTAAATAAAAAATCACAAAC
Organism: Picea abies; assembly: GCA_900067695.1. Lineage (NCBI taxonomy): Eukaryota > Viridiplantae > Streptophyta > Pinopsida > Pinales > Pinaceae > Picea > Picea abies. The sequence continues at coordinate 8,813 of CBVK0100228675.1, read as the reverse complement.
TTACTAATAAGTTCTTTGATTACTTCATTCATCAAAACTTACTCGGGGCATTTGTTAAGCCAAATGAAATAACAAGCCACTCATACAATCCTTCATTTGTCTTGAATGTTGTCCTCCATTCATATCCCTCTCTCAGACTTATTTGATGATAACCACTCTTCAATTCTATATTGGAAAAATAAGTAGCTCCACTCAAACAATCCATTAAATCATCCATTATGGGTAAAGGGAATCTATACCTGATGGTTATCTTGTTGATGGCTCTAAAATATGTGCACATTCTCCAACCTCCATCCTTCCTTGCACTCAAAATAGTTGGTATGGCACACGAGCTAAAACTTTCCCTCATCAAACCTTTACCCAACAACTATCAGACTTGATTCTTGACCTCTTGATTCTCTTGAGGGGTCAATATGTATGTTTCTTTATTTGGAAAACTTGCTCCTCGAATAAGGTCGATATGGTGAATGATACTCCTAATGGGTGGTAAAGAGTGAGTTAACTCATCCACCACAATATCAACAAACTCATCTAATAAGTCCTGAACTGAAAAACATTCATAGAAGTTCTTGTAAGGATGAACTTCAGCTTACCTATAATAACAAACTATATTTCTTGTTCCTTCTTGACTTCTTTCAAGAGTCCTTCCCACTCATGAGAAGTATACTTGGACTAGCTTCATCTTTGACTCTTGTATCTTCTATGGGTAACAACATATGCTTACACCCATTCTTTTCAAGGGTATACGTGTTCTTTCTCCCATCATGTATAACATTCCTGTCATATTTCCATGGTCTTCCCAATAGAACATGACAAGCATCCATGGGTATAACATCACATAGAACTTCATATTTATAACCACCTATTTTAAATTCAACTTTACATTGTTGACTTACCATGACTTGATGTCCTTTCTACAACAACGACACCTTATAAGGATTTGTATGTGCAGTCATCTCCAACTTAATATTTTCCACCATTTCCGTGGATACCAATTTATCAGTACTTCACCAAGTGCATACCCTATCTCTCGTCTTGCAAGAATTTCTAAACAAATTGTTCATCTGGACTGGTTCTCATGCTTATTTCTCTAGCTTCATGAGTAATTTCTTGATCATGAGTGATCTTCCTTTTTCCACTCATTCTTCCTTCATCTTTGTCTCCACATTCTTCTTCTACGCTTCAGAAACATGAGCTTATCCACCGCCTGTATTCTTCCTCTCAGGACATTCCAAAGACATGTGTCCTATTTTTCCACAGGCATAACTCCTCACTTCTCCTCCTCTGCCTCTTCCTCTTCCTCTAGGAAAAGAGGTTCCTCATACATAGTTTCCTCCTATAGAACTTCCTCCTCTATATGTTTAGTTGTGATATCTTCTGTATTTTGTTTTGGGCTTCTAGAACTTTTCTCTAGCATTTTATCTTCCTCTGTTAGGACTCTTTCCTCTATTTTGTTGACTCTACTTCCTTGCCAAATTTTCCTCTTCTTTAAGGGATACCTGATAAGCATCGTTCATTGTTATCATTGTCATCATGCTAATATCATCCTGAATTTCATATCTCAGGCCATTAATGTACCTGGAAACTTTTTCTTCATCATTCTCCCTATGTATTTCTCTCAGGTTCAGCTTGTAAAACTCTTCGGTGTACTCTTTCACTGAAAAACATTTTTGTCTCATATTTTGTAGCTTCCTGAACATATTTAACTAGTAATCCTTGGGTATGAAATTATCCTTCAATTTAGCTACCATCCTATGCCAATTCTTGGTTTTAGACTTACCTTTGCTTCTTCTGACAGCTTTCAAATCATCCCAACATAAGGTTTCATGTCCCTTCAATCTAGTTACCGCATGCTTGACCTTATTTTCATCATCAATATTTTCATAATCGAAGTACTTGTATAAATCACTTACCCAGTCAAGAAATGATTCTACGTTCAAATTACCTTCATACATTGGGACTTCTATTTTTTCTTTGGTTCCCAGCTTGACAACAACTCTCAACAATCACTCCTCTGTTGCTTTTTCTCCTACAACTTCTTCTTCTTTGACATCCTCATTTTCACTTTAACTCATGTCACTCACATCAAGTACTCTTCTTTGAACTGTCTCCATGGCGTCCAACCTTGCACAAAATTGTCTCATTGCCTTCTCCATGGAAGCATTGACCACTGGTCTATCTCTGTGTCTTCTCGGCGGCATGGCTCCAAATCTTCTTTCACACAGAGGTTAATTCAACCTCTGATACCACTTGATGAAAACCCCCACCACCTCTTGGGATTGCACAACCTATCAGTCTAAGGATCATTCACACTAAGGGGCTGAATCATCTCTTGAGATCTTGTTGAACCCTCAAATTCCTTCTCCAAAGGCCTTTTCCCTTTACCCTACACACAAAATCATGTTCGCAAGGGTCCTAATACTCCAACGGAGTCTTCCACATGACCTTGGCCAAAACCATGGGCTAGCATTGAACTTAGCAAAGAATTTGGGACTTTAGAGCTCCAAGTTCCAGGAGCTCCAACAACAACAAACAACGTTCCTCCCGAATGTCGAACTTGCAGACAACCGAACAAAGGGAGGAATCGATAGTCCTCCTTAAGTGCCACAAATCAATGGTACACAGGGGTTTCGGGACTCCAGGCTTCATGAGTCCTGACCTAACAACCATGCAAATCAAATGAATGTCGAATTGGAAAACCTTTGGAGGGATCCCAGATCAATGACACACACCTCTCAAGAAACCAATGCCTATGATCCTCTACGAGACTCCGGGCTTCTACAGTTCCAAGAGATTAACAAACACAACCCTCTGGATCGTCAAATTGGTGAAATCATGAAGGGGTATGAATCAACGGTCCATGCATCCTTACAGTTGGGTGATATCGATCCTCTTTGGGCTTCGAGCCTTCATGGGTCTCTGCAATAACACACTCCAAAATCGTCGAACGTCGAATTGGTGAAGTTTGGATCTGCTATCCACGTGTCCTTATCCAATGATGGTTGAGATCTACTCTGGTCTCTGTGCCTTCAGGAGTTCTCGAATTGAAACACCTTATACCTCTATTCTCCTAGATTGTCAGAATTTCAAATCACTACCAATCTTCCAACATGTGGATATGGTGCTAACAACCAGGATTCTCTCTACTTTGGAGCTTCAGGGAATTCTCGTGCTCTCACTTTAACATTTCAAACCTACTGGATAGTCATGCTTCCGAAACACGTTGGATTTGCACACGTGTTTCCTCACTAATGGACGATCCATACTCACTTTGGATCTTGGGGCTTTAGGAAACTTGTCTCCTCCACGAAACACACTCAAAAACTTCTGAATACATGAAGTCTGAAGGAATTCAAGGGATGTAACCCACACTATTTTTCCATATCTGACGGCTAAGAAATATTTCACTCCTCCTCAAGAGGATATTGTCGACTCAACGTTGAAAATAAAAAGGTTCTTCATCGAAAGGATTTTGTTCTCTATCCATCCTAATATTTATCAGTCCAAGTGATTCACACCTCTGACGTACACCTTATGCTTCACTGAAACTTGAAACTTGAAGATTTTTAGAAAATCCTCCCATACACTTCTTGCACCTGTCTTCCTTGAGACTCTTTCAACACTTGACTAAGTGTTATCCCTGTGCATGCCTTGTACAAGTATTCTTGATATTTTATACCCAGATGCATATGTCTTCACTCCTTTCACTCACTCTCTAAGTTTCATGCTATATCTCCTGAGAAAATGAGTCTGAAGTACTTTTCCTTCACACTCCATCTTGCATGGCCACTGTGCACTCCTTGCACCATTTTTTTAGAAGAGAAACAATTGAAACTTATAGAACATTATAGGTTCATTCATTCAATCATGAAATGCAAACACAGGCATATAAAAAATAGAAAGAAAATAGCACAACATTACCCAATTAACTCACAGATATGGAAACTCAGAGTTTGAGAACAATATTCCTCTATTATAGTCCTTCAACAAAACATTTACAAAGAGTTCTTACAACTCTCAACTTCTCTTCTTCAACTAAATAGAAAATAAACTTCAACAACCTCTTTTGGGCATAGATTACATACATTTATACATGGAGGGGATTCTCGAGCATTCCTTCCCACTACTCTAGTGCGTTCACATCATAATTAAATTACTCTACCACTAAGGCTTATTACAATTAAATGAGAATTTACAATATAGATATGAGTTGGTGCTCAAAATATGTATAATCCCTTAAGCATTAAAGAATTTACAATCTCATGGATTGTTTACAATGGCTCTTGCCTCAAAAAATGAAAGGGATTTTGATTTTAATACTTTCAAAATAGTAAATGACATTCTCTTCTTGTAATCCAAAACATTTTGAATGTACGTGCTAAATGTTGATATGTCCTCCACTTGCCTCATTAAACATTTATGGTGATGCTCCTACATCATCAACTACCTATACTGAAAATAACTATGCATCAGGGAAGTTGTCTTCCAAGTTAGTAGGTACTTCTCCATTGGTTTCTCTTGACAAGTGATCACGCCCTGCATTCATATTCCCTAGTTTGACCATTACTTAAAAATCAAAATCTTGAAATAATAACAACTATCTACATATCCTCCCCCTCAAAACTGGCTTGTTGACTAGATATTCAAGGGATGAATGATGTGTGAAAAATTTAAAATTCTTTCCCAATAAGTAATGTTTGAATTTATGAAGTGAATAAACCATGGCTATGACTTCTCTTTATGTTGTGTTGTAATTATGCTTAGATTCTGACAACTTATTGCTTGTAAAGGCTATAGGATGATCTAATTCCCCTGCTCCTAGATGGGCTAGAATTGCTCCAAGTGTTATTGTTGATGCATCTACATGCATATGAAATGTCTTTTCGCAATTTGGAAACACTAATATGGGTGTTTTCACCATAGTTTCCTTTAGAGTGTCCAATCCTTGTTGACAATCCTCATTCCACTAAAATTTGGTGTCCTTCTTTAACAACTTTTCCATCTGTGAATTAATCTGCATACCCCTTTATAAATTTCCTATAGTAGTTTGTATGTCCTATTGTGGCTCTTAACTGGCACACTAACTTTGGTGGTGGTAAGTTCATAATAACAAAAATCTTGGCAGGGTCAACTAGTAAGCCCTATTTGCACACTATATATCCCAACAACATCCCAAAAGGTGTACAAAAAGTGCATTTATTGATGTTTGATGATATCTGACATTGCCTACATATTTCCAACATTAGTCTTAAAACTTATACATGGTCTTTCAAAAGACTATACACAGTCTAATCATCCAGATATAGTTCTAGAAACTGATGTATGAATTTCTTAAAAACAACTATTACTACCCTTGAAAACATGGTTGGTGCATTCTTCAATCCAAAGGGCATGACTGTATATTGGTAGGATCCCCATTATGTAGAAAAATTATTCTTATATATGTCCTTTGGATCTATTTTGATCTAATTGTAATCTAATAATCCATCTTTGAATGAATATGCTTCTTGGCCTCCCACATTCTCCAAGACCTCATTTATAAAAGGGGTAGGGAAAGGATCATGTAAGAAAGAATCATTGACTTTCCTCAAATCTACACAAATCCTTATCCCCCATTGCTTCTTTTCCTAGACTACCATGGTAATAATCCATTCAGATTCCTCTACTAGTTCTATGATGCCAGCTTCCAACATTTGGTCAATTTATGCTTTCATTTTTTGCTGATACACTAGATTCATCCTATAACGTCTCTGTCTTAAAATTCTAGCCTCTATTTTTTAGGGGTATCTTCATCTCACCTAGATCCCCTGCTATGCCTTTTATCTCTGTAAAGGTTGTTGGAAACATGTCACTATATTCGTGCAATAGCTTTGTTATCCTTTCTAATGTTTTCCCATCACAGTAGTCTCCAATGCTTGCCATTTTACGATGGTTGTTCATGCAAATGTTTAATTTCTTGACTTTGATTGGTGCAAAAAATGACTCTGACTCCAAATATGGACCTTCCACCTCTCTGTCTCCTACAATCTTGGTGATCTGAATATTGTGCAGATCATCTTCATCTGGTGCTTCCTCCTCAACATGATAGCATGAGAGTAACTCTTTGACTATCTGTTTGTTTTGTTGTTGATATTATGTTATGATTTCAACCTCTGGTTCATAAAAATATATCACTCCCTTTTAAAACTTTAATGTTGAATCAATTTTGGGGTTCTCATGCTCGAATGAGAAGGTTACTACAAAATTGTTTTGTAATCCTATCCATTCTGTTGTGCCTCTGCACATCTCCTGGTTTATGTACCAGTTCCATGGGATCCCTTAAATTGTATGAATGAAGTGATGAGACCATTTCTTTGTGGTTTCATCCACTGTTGTGTTCTTCATTTCTCTAGGTGCTCGATTGATGTTTCTCTCCCATCATACTTCTGCACTGTAGTGCTCCCCTATTCTGTGCCAAATCTAATGCGTAGTAGTCATTTAGACTGATACCAGTCCTGAATTGTTTCTTTATGCACACCCCACCATCTTGCAGGTGTTTCCTTGAGTGAAATATCCAGGGATAACAACCTATGATTTTCCAACACTTCCTCCTCATATTTTGTCAAGAATTCCTCTAAGTCGTTCAACCCATGAAAAATGGGAGGTTCCCTTATCTCTGTACCAACCCACCTTACTACACAATATATTCTTGTGCACCTCCTTATGGAGACTTCATGTAGTCACTGCTACCAATTCTCAATACCTATGTCTAACTCCGAAGAACATGATTTAATGCTTCTCCAACTAAGTACCCCATCCATAATTGGGTTGACATAATCTTCTTCTCACGTAGTGGTTTTGTATAACTGGTTTATTTCTTCCATATCCAAACAATACACCTCTACAAAACTTTCTCCTTCTGATGAATCCAATGATGCAATAAATTTATATTCATCTAATTCAAAAGTCATTTTCCTTGTCTTTAGGTTGATCACAACTCGGATATCAAATGCCCAATCCAATCCAAGAACTGTTGGGTAATGTGTTGTGCCATCTACTATCTCCATCACTTCAAAATATGTCATAGTGCACACTCCATCCAAATCTGATGTCACACCTTTTATCCTTCGAATTGGTAGCACTCTGTGTTGATTTGCTATCTTCAACTAGACAAGTGAATAACTTAATATAGGTTCCCCCATACACTTCCATGTCTTCTTAGGAAATACATTTACTTCAGAGCCTAAATCCAATATAATGTCTCCCATAATGAAGTCCCCAATGTTGGCATTTAGCCTAAATTCTCTTCTTGTCCTTCTTATATGGAGATGATTGAATGTTTTCTACTCTAACTTACGTTCTACCTCTATGTTTCATCTTTCTATCATATTTTGTAATACCTTCACAAATGATGGATCATTTAATAACTTAAAACAAGATTGCAAAAAAGTATTGATGGTACTTACTTCCTCTATAGGTTTTCCTTTACTGGTGTGATCCATTGAAGATGGAATATTGTATATTAGTGGATCCTGACTTTGTTGTGCAACTGATGTAGATGCAATTTTATGCTTGAGAAGCTCCTGTCTGGCCTCCTTAAATGTTTCATTTTCTTTCCACGCATCCAACTGCTTTTGTGGCTCAATATTCCTCTTGACCCATTGGTGTTGATCTAGATATTGTTTTGTTGTATCAACTCCTGTCTTGGCTCCTCCTTGAGTGACTATATTGATGTTTTTCCCATCATCCCTAGCTTCTGCAAAAATCCATTGGACATGTTGGTTGTTCTGGTTCCTTTTTTCTTCAATATTTCCCAAGAGTGTTAGGCAGTCTTCTGTGTCATGGTCTAATGTGTGATAGTACATACATGTTACAGGTGGAAGTGGAAGATCCCTTGCATAATGTCCTATTTGTTGGAATTTATGGCATAATACTCGCCCTCTGCCTCGCCCAAATCCTCCGCTTCCTCGTCCTCCACCTCTGTATGCACCTCGATCTCCTCGCTCTGCGTTGTATTGGGGTACCTGGTTATATTGCACGGGGTTATACTACGGTTATGCATTGTTGTACTACGACTGTGCATTTTTGTACTTCAACTGTGTTGGGTTGAATTTTGGTGGCACCTCGTTGAAATGAGGTGCATCTTTCCCTGCCATCATTTTTGCTTGTGCCTTGTAAGTGTTTGAAGTTATTTCTCTCATTAGTTCCAACGTTCTATAGTCCTTATCATCATGACCGACTGATTTGAAAAAATTGCAATATGATATTTTTGGTACTGTCTTATACTTTTGCATCATTGGACAATGATATGGATCATGCCCATGCATCTTACAAATATCACACCATGGTCCTCTTGTTGGCAAGGGGTTTGGAACCCCTGTTTCCAAGTACTGTGAAAAAGTTGGACATTTGTTCTTATGATGTCCTTCTGTCCTACATAGCATACACCAAATAAATTCTCTTTTCTCTTTTCCCTTATTCTAGTTCAGTTGAAATGTCAGATTCTTCAGATCCTCCTTCAGCTCCTCTATTATTGGATATGTCTATTGATTTTTTTTTTCTTCTGGTTGAAGGGCTTCTTACAGAGCCTCTTCCTAATTTTGGAACTTCTATTGTCTCAAAGGAGACTTCAAGTGTGGTAATAATGAGTTCACAAATAAGTGTTGATGTTGCATGTCAGTAGAGATAGAATGTGAGAGTGACGAGAGGGAGAAAGAGAGGGGGGATAGGTATTTCCATGCCTTGTGATGTCTAAATATTTCCATGCCTATGTCTTACCATGTATAGGAGTGTGAGGGAGACATATAGGGGGGGTACAGAGGGAAAGTGATACT
>CBVK0100228674.1:0-24390 GCA_900067695.1 Picea abies | reverse complement strand
CACCGAGATCTACACTCTTTCCCTACACGACGCTCTTCCGATCTCACGCCAGTGATCCGAGCTTGAATTCGGGAAAATGTTGGCTTCAATGACGGGGTCCTCCAACAATAGGGCTTCTGAAATGAGGAAACGGTCTAGCCGATAAGCTACATGCTAATGCTTAGATTTGCAACTGGACCAGGTGAAAATTCTATTTCTAGTTTCTATATCTATTAAATCCAATTGGTCTATGAGGGTTCAAAACTTATCACTATCTTGATCGAGCTGCTTGGTGCCTCCTGTATTTTCCTCCAATGTTAGGATAATATTGAAATCACCCCCCAACAACCAATTGGGCAAACCTGACAGTGTTTTGATTGTGGCTATTATCTTCAAAAATAACTCTTTTTCCTGAGTACTTTGAAGACCGTACGCCTTTGTGATCACACCTTCTTCGGTAGATCCTATGACTTTGAAGTGAGTCATAAGTGTGACAACTGTGGAAAAGTGTTGATCTATGATATCTATTGCTGGATTCCAAAATATTGCTAGACCTCTTACTGCTCTGTTGGATTCTGTATGGAGGGAGTCACATCCTCTCCAACAATGCCGAAATATATCTTCCGCTTCTTCACCAACACATTTTATTTCCTGCAAAAGGAGAATGTCTAGATTCTCAACACGAATACAATATCGAAGAGTCCTCTGCTTCGATCTTCCATTGATCCCTCTAATATTCCAGGTTATGATCTTCATCATGATGAGTTATTAGGTGGATGGAGATATCCCTTCGTGAGTCTTTGGATCTGCCCCGAGTTGAGCATGAATTTTCCTACTTCCTTGATGAGTTGTTGTGCAGATTTACGCCCTCATCTCTTGCTTTCCTGGGAGGTTCTTTTGAGCTCAGTGGTTGGGTCTGAGGATATCCCTAGTCACGAGGTAGAACCTTCCATGGAGTCAATGAATACCTTGTGAACCTTTCTAAGTTGTTCCACTGGGATGGTTTTCAGATCCTTTCGATTGAAGGCTTCCTCTAGTTTTTCGAGATATATGTCTGCTAGATCTTGCTCATCAAGATGCATTAGAGTGTCCCCACTTTCTTCTGTCTTATCCCCATAATTATTTCTTGTAAGGCTTGTGTCTTGGTTGTCGTATTTTCCTATTTCAATTTGGTGCTTGGATTTTCCTGGTTGTATTTTTTGTGCGGATCTCCGACCTCCTCTTCCCTTGAGAGTTGATTAAGAATGTTGTAGGAGTTTTTAGTGGATATTTTCGGAGCATTGTCTTGATTCCGTTTTCTGGGTGGATGTCGTTTTCTGCCAGTGACCGTGGTGAAACCATCCTTTTTCTTCCCTTCTCCTGATTTAGGATTCTAAACATTCAAGGGATAGTCAGAGAAAAGGTGGCCATGCTCGTGGCATTTCCTACAGCAGACGAGAATATGCTTTTTGGCCCTTGACCAAGTTTTGAAGTATACTTGGTCATATTTGACCATTTTGGGACTGCAACAACTTGCCAAAGACTGAGCACAATGCGAAGCAATCAAGACCTATTTTTGGTACCTTTTAGGGTTTTGGGGTTGATGTAAAGGGAAAGGGATGTCGGTCCATAGGTTTACCCACGTTTAGGCCCATTTTGTAATATATAAATAGATACTTAGGCAAGGTAAGTAGGAGGGACAACTTAGTGCAAGTGTATAGCTAAAGGCTTAGTGCCAGTAGCTGGATTTGTGTGATCGGATGTGTATCGCAAGTGCTTTGTGCATGATTTTAAGGATATTGGAAGGCTAAGTGCAATTTGTTGTGGTTTTGTGCTGAGTGCAAGGAAGAAGGATCTAGCGAGCTACGCAGATCTTTTGTCCTATGCGAAGTAAGGGTCATTGAAGCTCCGTGCTGTAACTGCTTGACCGAGATAATATAAAGAAGAAGACTTTGTGGACGTATCCCTAGGGTGGGGGTGAACCACTGTAACTTTGTGTAATGTGCTCTATGATTTGATCTAGGTATTTCTTCCTTTTGGCTAAGTGCTTGCTGTGATTAAGTAGATCTAGTTATGCTCTGTGCTTATGATATAAGAATGAATGTTAGATCTGATATACAAGATGTTTAGTGCTTGATCTGTTGAATATAATCTATGTTTTGTGGAAAATTACCGAATCATATTTAGTCTAAGTATTCATTGCGATGCTCTATGCCATCTGCGAAGTACCATAAGGGTTAAATATAGATGAATGATCTACGCTAAGTGACTTGTAGTAGATATAATCAGAGATCGGTGTCCTAGCTAAGGTTTTAGACACTTGAGTCTTGAAACCACCCTTGCCTCTACCTCGGGTGAGACTTCATATTCTTTGCAGGTGTTGCCAAAAGGGCCGGTAGTTAGGGTTTTGTTGGTGTACTCTTGAGCATTGAGCCCCGGGTCTGCCCCTGTGCCAACAAATGGTTCCGTTGCCGGGTCCTGGAACTGTGATTGTTGGGAGCTGAGGAAAAATAAACATTGTGCAAAAGAAAGCTCCGTGTGTAGATCTGTTTCCCTAGTATGCATCTTTTTAATCGACCTATGCAGCTTTGTGCCAGGAATAAGGTTAGATCTGAAGAAAGGAAGATTAGATCCGAAGAAAAGAAGTGAGATCTGAATGCTCTGTGCTCTAAGAAAAGTAAAAGTGGAAATTTCTTAAAGAAAGAAGTCAGATTTGCAGAAAAGAGGATCCTAGAAAGAAATTTTTGCAGGCTAGCCATTATGATCCTAGTGCGCAGTACAAGAAGAGTTGGGGATCATTGAAGAGAAAGAGAGGATTAACTGTTTGTTACAGTTGCAGAAGACCAAGCCATCTTGCTAAGGAATTCTCTGGGAGAAACCCTAGCTACCTCTGTTGTAAAGCTATGGACCATGAAGTATTGGATTGCCCTATAATGATTGCTAGACTTGAAAACTGAATATGGAACAAGCAAAATCTAAAGGAGATCAAGAGACTAAAATTATGGAAGAACCCCATAAAGAATCAGAGATCATGCTACTGAAAATAAAAGAAACCCTAGATGATCATAAGGATGTTAGTTTGTCAGAAATCTTCAAAGAATAGGATAAAAGTGAAGTAAGAATAGGAGACTTCGACATTGACTGTGCCCTGGATGAGGGAACACCGATGAATATTATGACAAAAATAACTTGGGAAACCCTAGGAAGGCCTGCTCTAGTTCCTTCACTAGGAACTATCGGATTATTTAAAGGCAAAATGGTAACCCTATGTGGCAGAATTACCAAGATAGCTATGAATACCCATGGAGCTTCGACAGAGGAAGAGATCGAAATCATTAGATTTATTGAGGATCGTTCCCCATTTCCAACTTTGCTAGGAAAGATCTGGATTGAAAAATACTAGATTCGAAGGAAACAAGAAAAGGAAGCCCTAGCACAGAAGAAGTAAGAAATCATGGAATTTATGACTAGAAGGATTGCCTACTTGATGGAGGAACAAGAGAACATATCTCCACTGTTAAACACCAGGAACCTGGATGTCGAAGCTATAAGAGCGTTAGAGGAACTGCGAAAGACCGAAATATCTAACCCATATGATGAAGGAGTATCACCCTTGGATCTGAGGAAAGATCCTAGGCAACGTGAAGTGACTATGTCAAGAGAAGATAAGATTCAAAATGGAAAGAGGGTGACCGAGACTAAGCTCACTAGGAAAAAGGCTAGGAATCTAAGTAAGAAGAGAACCAACATCAGAAAGCTACAGACGACTCCAGAAGGAACTTCACTGAAGGAAAAATCACAAGAATTGAGCTTCGTCGAGATATCAGAACAACGATATCTAGCACTGCACCATGGCGCAATAATATAGCCGTTGGACTGATATACCCGTTCGACTTCCACCTTGAATGGGTAGAAAAGAAATTATGGGTTCCCATTAGATCGTTGAACAACACCAGAACGGATAGAACAGAGTTAATAAAGGCCCCATATCCATTGGAAGCAGACCTTTGCTAAGTTTCCCTACTTAGTCCGTCACGCCACGCACTGTGCATACTTTTTCTAAGTGAGAATTTGAGCTTGAACCTTGATATTACTTCACCCTACGATCATTTCCTTGTTTCCTTATTTTTCATCATAATCTCAACCGTCATTTTCACACCTGAGCTAGTGGACCAAAGCTTGTATGTCGGACGAGCTTAGTGCTATTGAGAAAGTAGTTGAAGAAGTTTTGACTGACCTAATGGCTGAGAGAGTCATGTCAAAGAGAAGGATGTCTGTAGGTGTGCAAGCATCATCGTCAGGAGGAGTCCAAGCTTCTACCTCTACTACTTGTGGCCTAGGACCTTCCAGAACCATGACCGAGACAAGAACAAAGCATAAAGATGATATTGCAAACGCCAAGCTGATCCCGTTTATTTTTCCAGTTTACATCCCACCTTTGATCAACAAGATTAACCGCGACATTGTAACTAGATGCTTTGAGTACAACTTGATCACCACGTATCTTCTGAAAGGAGTGCATGCAGTACGTGCTGACCAGGATAAGATCGTAGCACTAAAATTCAGTGATTTTAACCTTGGAGATCGCAAAACCTACAACATGTTGGTTTTGCATAAATACTTAACTAATACCAAAGGCCGTAATCCTAAAATTGTCCCGCAGTCTTGGACCTAGAACCTTATGCAGTTCACACTTCTCAACGTAATGAAGATCCCTCACTTCGACAGACACCAGGAAGTGAACACATGCGTCATGTTGCTGCTGTCTTTCTATCACGGTGGATATTTATGGTTGGACTGTCGCATTACTGTGGATCCGACTCTGATCAATTAGATCACAGGACTCAACATGCAAGGCCCTGACCCACAATACTTTTACCCAGGAAAGACCTATGACCGAGCACTAGCACAATAGATAAAGGAAACTTATGGCGATGTAGAGAAGGGAACGCGAGGCCACAAGGTAGCCTCCATCCACAGTGGTGCAGTGCACCTTGCATGTCAGTTGATCGCGGAAAAATTAGTTCGTAAGAACAAACCAACATAGGTGATTAGATTCGTAGTTGACCTCGCAAGGAAGTGCGCTGAGGGACTACAAATGAATTAGGAGCAGTATCTCGTCAACCAGTTAGAGCTGGATTGCAGAGGAGCACAAGACCAAGGGTACGAGTTCCACTTTAGTTGGCTATTCATACTCATAGCTTTCATCACTTCGGAGATGCCAGAGGAATCAAATTTCCCGGAGATCGAACCTTTCAAACCACTAGCCGCAAAGTTCTGTATGCTGTGGTACTCCAACGACATGAACAAGCAGTGGAAGTCTAATGTTGTCTTCCACACCTACTTCAACCAACTGAAAACTGCAATTTAGTCTACACCACAAATCACCCTGAACACACTTCATAGGTTTAGACCTTTGATGAAGTTTAGCACAGATCGCTACTTCATCTACATTACAACGTGCGGTGATGAACATGAACAATAGCTCCAATTACTACAAGCTGATAGAGGACGACTTGGAGGAGATCACCAAGGAATGGTCAACAAACATACTTGTTGTAGTAGACCCCGTAGATATGTTCGACGAGGAAATCCATGAAACTATGCTAGATATACCTAGGCCAAGTAGGACTAAGAAGGATAATGAAGTTGAAGATATCCCTAGCACATCCACAAAAACTGCTTCGATCTCACCTGCGCAGGGAGGTGATGGTGACGAGATAGGTGATACAGAAGTGGACCAAAACAGAGGTGAAGTGACTCCACCAAGAGAGGAGGAGGATCCCTCCCTGAAAAGAAAGATGACACCACCAAAACCCTCCTCCCGAAAGAAATCTAAGGCTACCTGGACCACGATTAGAACTACCCTTACCCTGGATGACTTTGACTTCTTAATTGCCGCGTTGAATGACGTTTCACTCGAGATCGCAGAAAAGAAAGAAAAAAAGTAGGAGGATCTCTTCAACCAAATCAAAGGTGAACTCAAAGAAGTGCAACAGGCACTCCAGTCCAACCAAGCAGTGTCTACAACGCCCTTGATAAGAGAAACATCAGGAACAGGCGGTGAGTCCACACTGTTACACCAGATTTCTAATCAAGTTGAAGCTCGCCTTCGACGAGCTCAAGAAGACACAACACAAGCCACCCAGGCTTTGATGCAAGCAAAAAAAACACTTCTAGAACGACAGAAGGAGGAAGAACGAGAAAATGTTTCCCTGAAAGCGAAGTGGGATGAGGAAAAGGCACAGTTGCTAGCAGAGCAACTTGAAGTCCAATAAATGATTCACAAAGAATTGCACTCTGTGACAGTCATAGAGGTGAAGATGGAAGACTATCTCCCATAGCAGGTGACCCAACTGGAAGAAGTACTCCAACAATTCTAACAACACATCATGAATATGGATCTCCACATCGTGCTCGAGACCCCTCAGGAAATTAGAGATCTAAGAGAGGCCACTGCTCGAAGCATAGTTGGCCGGTTAAAAACCTTTTCCTTGGAATGAAAGCAACTGAACCCTAGAAGCACCCAGACTTATGAGACCCTTGTAGAGACTCCAAAATTGCAGACATTGGAGGCACAACTCCAAGAATCCAAGAAACATCCAGACACGCTACAGGCACAGATAAAGGCTTTGACCCCGGTAGAAAGAATGAAGAGGTTCATAGAACAACACACAGCCCAACAACATTTACATGTGCTGCAAAGTAAAGTGATGGAAGTCTCCCAACGACTTCAGCCGATCCAAGAAAAGGCATGCCAACTGTTCACTGAACTTGAAGACAGGAAGCTAAACTCGAACAGGTTGTCATCAATTTAGAACAACGCCTAGAAGGACCGCTTAATGACACAATGATCTAGGAACTTACTGAGCAAGAGGCTGTCACACTGCAGCAGGTCAAAGCAGCTCAAGCCAATCTTGAGGCATTCGAGGTGGAATTTAATAGACCCGAGTGACTCAGGATGAGTCACATGTGAGTGTTGGGGGACTGTTGGCCTTTGACCAAGTTTTGAAGTATACTTGGTCATATTTAACGATTTTGGGACTGTGACATCTTGCTAAAGACGGAGTACAACGCGAAGTAAGAAAGACCTATTTTGGTACCTTTTAGGGTTTTTGGGTTGATGTAAAGGGAAAGGGATGTTGGCCCGTGGGTTTACCCACGTTTAGGGCCATTTTGTAATCTATAAATAGATACTTAGGCAATGTAAGTAGGGGGGACAACTTAGTGCAAGTGTATAGCTAAAGGCTTAGTGCTATTAGATGGATTTGTGTGATCGGATGTGTATCACAAGTGCTCTGTGCATGATTGTAAGTAGATTGGAAGGCTAAGTGCAAGTTGTTGTGGTTTTTTGCTGAGTGCAAGGAAGAAGGATCTAGCGAGCTGCGCAGATCTTCTGTCATGTGCAAAGTAAGGGTCATTGAAGCTCCATGATGTAACTGCTTGATCGAGATAATGTAAAGAAGAAGAATTTGTGGATGTAGCCCCAGGGTGGGGGTGAACCACGATAACTCTATGTAATGTGCTCTGTGCTTTGATCCAAGTGTTGCTTCATTTTGGCTAAGTGCTTACTGTAATTAAGTAGATCTAGTTATGCTCTGTGCTTATGATATAAGAATGAATGTTATATCTGATATATAAGATTTTTAGTTCTTGATCTGTTGAATCTAATCTATGTTTTGTGGCTAAGTACTGAATCATCTTTAGTCTAAGTATTCACTGCGATGCTCTGTGCCATCTGCGAAGTACCATGAGGGTTAAATATAGATGAATGATCTATGCTAAGTGCCTTGTAGTAGATATAATCACAGATCGGTGTCCCAGCTAAGGTTTTAGACACTTGAGTCCTGAAACCACCCCTGCCTCTACCTCAGGTGAGACTTCATCTGCGTTGCAGAAAGGGACGATAGTTAGGGTTTTGTTGGTGTGCTCTTGAGCGTTGAAACCCGGGTTTACCCCTATGCCAACCATGCTCATAGTCCATCATTTGATTCCAATCCTCACCTGATATTCTAAGGTTACTGAGCCCGATAAATCCTTTGATATGTCCATGTAGACACAGATTCAAGCATAGGAGGTTTATTTTCTTTGCTTTGTGGCTTCAGAGGATTTGACATATCTTCCCACCATATTCCCTCTACCCATTAGGATTTCCTCCAACCATAAAAACCTACGGCAGGGAGTATAGGCTTATCCCGACTAGAGCCATTGTGAAATATTCTTTCTCTAGGCTGAAGTGGTCCATCCAGAATCGAAGAAATAGCCCAACTGAGTTGTAAAAGTATGGCCCATTATAAAAAATTATATCCTTGTATTCCATATTGTAAAGGATGATTATAAAAAAACCCTTGGAGCTGAGCTTCACTTCGTAATATCCCTTAAGGTTCCACCAGTATTTGATCCATCTCAAGAGATCTCGTTCTGAAGGCCAAAGACCAAGAAACTTGCCGATGAAGGGGTGCTCCCTCATAAACTGGGTGTGTTCCCCAACCCTGGTTGAGCTTATGAGATATTGTGGAAACTCATCAGATTGGGGAATGCATTTCCCTAGTTCCCATCCTCGAGATGCCTTTGGATGAGACATGCTTGGATCAACATCCATTGCTTTGTTGAATCCCTGCTCCTTGGCTAGGAGCTGTTCTCTCAAATGTGGTGACGGCTCAAAAGAGGGCCATTTGGAACATAGTCCCGCTCTGTCATTTACTGCAACATTTCGGTACGAGGGGGGATGCCCCCCCCCTTCTGGGTTCATCTTGTGCGGTCAGCTGCGTCATATCATATTTGTCTGGCGCCTCTTGTGCAATCATTTCTGCTGTAGGGGAAACAATTCATGCAGGGTAGGGTTTCACTAGGGTTTTCAACCCACTTGTCTCACTTTATCTCCCTGGAGACGATCACTGTGTAGTCAAATGAGAGAGATTTAATTATTATTATTAATGTAATTATTATTTATTATTAGTTGTTACTAATTGTTTAATTATTTAATAATTTTGTTTTTGTAATTACTATTTTTATCATATTAAACATTGTTGAGATTGATGATTAGTATAATTCTATCTTACAACATACTAATCATGAGAGAAAAAAACCATTTATAGATAAATGCAATACCCAACTAGCATTCAACGAATGAGAGTAAAAAATCATATATCCTTTAACACAATTATGAAGTTTTAATGCATTAAAATTCAATAAATTTCACACCATGGAAGCAAAAAAGAATGTATATATAAATGCAGTAATGAAATTTTAAATTAAATCATAATAACCATGTAATTTTTTCTTCCTATAAACATGTGGTACATTGCCATCCCATGGAAAAGGCAACAATGTATACAACATTGGATGGAAAAATAAGTACACATGAGGAAATGAAATGAATTTGACATCAAAATTTGATTGAACCGTTGTCAATTCTCTCATCATATTCTAAACCATCCTCATCCTCACGTTATAAAAACAAAATAAAAGAACAAGAGTCTAATAAAAAATAATTGCTAATAATTAAATATGTAATACGAAACATGTAGGTTAAATAATTATTAATATTCTCTGCTCCATCCATCCAAGTCACTCTCATCATCATTAGTCTAGAAGAATGTGATATATTTCAATCATTAAACGGATAATTTTCCAACTATAAATAAGTTAAAACTAAGCACATAATTACTAGTCAATTACCTTGGCCATGGGATGTAATTATTCCACCATTCTTTTGTAACCATTCCTTAGGGCATACTTTAATTCTTCCTCAGTGGGAACATAAATATATTCATTTAACTATATGCAATAAGATAAAACTGTATTTAATAATGACATATATTAAGCTAGTATATTAGCATAACAAATGATATTATATTGTAGACTTACAAAGCACTCTCTAATTGAGGACCTTCAAGATTGATGTGAAGAATGTACAATATGGATAAAAAATATTCTCCCCCTATCTCTGGTATCATCAATATCTCTTCCAATATTAATATAAGTAGTGATAATTTCCATGATCCTTGTACCCTTCGTTGCATCTCAAATTACAGTAAAAATTCGGGTTCTCCTCATGTCATCGTGATTAGCCCCTATCCTAATACCATTCTAAATGAGAGGGCCAATTTTACTTCTAATGTCAATAATCCATCCTCCTTGGAAGACCTTAACCCCCTTACCAAAAAACATCTATCTCCTCCCCCATGGGCCCTCCTCTAATTCATGGTGAGGGTTTTATCCCCTCCTAGTTGGGGTTTGATGCCAACCCTATTTTTTTTTGGTTTTTGGTCCATTTTGGCCTATTTTTGGGCTTTTTTGACCAATGGTTTTAAACCGTTGTAATCTTATATTGGTTAAGGGATTAGGGTTGTAATTTAATTCTGGTTAATGGATTACGGTTTTGTATGTCATATAATACCAAATATTGTATTGTATATGGTCAAATTATTATGACGAAAAAGATAAAGGCATGACTCTAAGTTTTTCTAGTCTTCCCAATTAAGAGTTTTCAGGGTAAATCTTATGTATTGTGTGTTGATATTATGGTAGCTGCGGGAGGTATTTACCTCCACGTGTAAACCTAGCGAGAATAGAATACTCTGGGAAGCAAGAAGAAACCCTAATGAGTTGGATAATAACCCTAGAAGACATGTCGACTCAAGAAGATAACTTGTATTAGGTTATTAGCCTCCAAGAGAAGAAGTCCACTAGAAGAAATAATATATACTGAACAGACGGATACCCAAAATGAGAAGTCAGCCTAGGGAGTTAGCTAGAATTACTATAAATACAGGAGGCCAATCTTGATTCTGACAGGTAGTCTCAGAATTGTAGAGCAACACTTGTGCGCACTGCAGTGCCCAGTTTTGTGCACACGTTTGGAGAAGAGCGACCATTGTAGCTGCTGCAACTAGAAGATCACGTTTATCTTGGACTATCTCTTGGTTAGGGTTTGGACTATCTGATCAGCTCTTGTTGGTGCACTATCCTCGGGGAAAGGTGCACTACCCTTTGTTTGGCTATCTAGCCTAGGGTTTGCTTCCGGAGTGATTCTATATCAAGGTTAAGGTGCTCGGAGGGTGGCTTCAGCCTATGGTTGGGTGACAATAGTGATATTGTCAATGGTAAAACAAGCACATCCATTATATTCTAACATTGTGTGTGCGCCATTATTTTACTTTCTGTTTTCTTAAGAATATATATGCATTGCTTCACTTGAAAGGGTTTAAAATTTACATTTGGTATTATAGCATGGTTATTGGCTTCAAGGGTACATCTTTATTTCTACAATTTATCTCATTCTTGATAGAGTAGGATTATCTTGGGTCTATGGTAAACCCAATTTTAGTGAGAGCTTTCCACCAATGATTCTTGTGTGAAAGAGATTAGTGAGTAATCCCAGAATAAAGATTAATAAATTTATGATTATATATTTGAGCTATGGAATCTCAAGATGGAATACCTCACTACTATAATATAGGGTTGTAGTGTTGTCATTAACATTCATCGCCCAATGTAATTTTATGAGGAAAAAAATAAAGATCTCAATATGCAAAACACGATGTTACAAGGTGCATCATGATTTTTTGTTTAGGGTCATCAACGTGCCATTTTTTTATTTTCACTCTACGTGGTGTCATCTTAGTAATGGAAACCGTGATGTAGAAAAAAATTATGCGTCTTGAATTTCATGTTATTGCAAAAATGTTGATGTTTGGTAGCATCAGACAAGTATCTCCACATAGGTATAAGTGGTCTAGATGTGTGGAAGTCGTCCAAATCCTTCTACCTTGAGACTTTACTTTAATTAAAGGAATTACTAAAGTAAAGTGTTTTTTTTAATTAGTTGAGTTATTTAAGGAAATGCTAAAATTTATTAGCATTTAATCTTAGCCATTGATCTCAAGTGAGGTGAGAAGTAACATCAATCATCAATCACTTTGGAGATTAGGGTTAGGTCATAAATCACTATTATAAAAGCAATTATAGTGTGAGGGAGGTAGAAACTTGCGTGTGAGACACATTTGGATCATGAAGGACTATGATTCAAGGAGATCTTAGATAGCTGGAGAAGGATTTCCATCTAGAGATTGGGTCAAGGAGAAGAGAGAACATAGGATTTTGCAAGTGGGTTTCAACAGAGCGAAGCCACAGGAAAGGGTTGAGCTATAATTTTTTTTCCATACAGCCCTCAAGGTCGTGTACACAGTTTTCAATGGAGACAGGAACATATATTTGGGTTTACTTAAGGAAAGACGCATACACCTTGAAAATTGTGCCAGATCTGGGTTGTACAATATATCTGAATTTGCTAGGTTTGTTTGCAACTGTATTTCTCTTAGTGGTCCATTATCCCTATTATGGGAGCCCTGATTTTATCATAACAAAATTATCTCAGTACTGGTTTTCCCTTTGGGGTTTTTCTAGGGGTATCTTCCTAAAAATATTGGTGTTTATGTGTGCATGATTTGGTTTTTAGTATTTCTTCTTCTATCTTTATTTGAGTTAAATATTCTAACAGTGTATTTTTGTTTTCCGAGCTACTAATCTAGTTTGCAATAAGCAAATCACTAGATAACAAGATACCTAGGTGCCAAAGTAAGGATTTTAACAAAAGACACCTAAAAGTCACTTTTTTCATCAATTTTGTGTCAAAAGCATGTTAGTTGCAATGCATTAGTGTCAGAGTGCATTGATATTTCATATGGGGTGTCATTATTGGGTTTGTACTAGTGTCGTGATTGAGTTGTGTTAGTTTCAAAATATAGAACTTTTTCTTTGGGGTTTCATCATGTTTGCGTCAAGTTAGCATCATATTGAGTTGATTTTGCATTGAGTTTGTGTTGTGGTTATGTCATCATGTGTCATGTTTGCATGTGGTTGCATCATGATTGTGTCATGTTATTTATTTAATTCTTATTATTAATGTAATTATTATTGATTATTAGTTGTTACTAATTGTTTGATTATTGAATAATTTTTTTTTGTAATTACTATTTTTGTCATATTAAACATTGATGAGATTGATGATTAATATATTTCTATTTTACAACATACTAATCATGAGAGAAAAAAACCATTTATAGATAAATGCAATACCCAAATAGCATTCAACGAATGAGAGTAAAAAATCATATATCCTTTAACACAATTATGAAGTTTTAATGCATATATCCTTTAACACAATTATGAAGTTTTAATGCATTAAAATTCAATAAATTTCACACCATGGAAACAAAAAAGAATGTATATATAAATGAATTTTAAATTAAATCATAATAACCATGTAATTTTTTCTTCCTATAAACAAGTGGTACATTTCCATCCCATGGAAAAGGCAACAATGTATACAACATTGGATGGAAAAATAAGTACACATATGAGGAAATGAAATGAATTTGACATCAAAATTTGATTGAACTGTTGTCAATTCTCTCATAATATTCTAAACCATCCTCATCCTCATGTTATAAAAACAAAATAAAAGAACACGAGTCTAATAAAAAATAATTGCTAACAATTAAAGATGTAATAAGAAACATATAGGTCAAACAATTGTCAATATTCTCTGATCCATCCATCCAAGTCACTCGCATCATCATTAGTCTAGAAGAATGTGATACATTTCAATCATTAAATGAATAATTTTCCAACTATAAATAAGTTAAAACTAAGTACATAATTGTTATCCACAATTTTGGTCATCATGATGATGTTATGATGATGGAAAATCAAGCTCTTCACTAAGAACACTTTCCTGAAAGAAGTTACATTTGTCTGCTTCCAGAAATCATGCTTTTAAGGGATGTTCGCAGGCTACCTATGTATCTACCTGCGAGAATGCCTGATTCTCGCAGGCTGCATTAAGTTGGTGTGCGAAGGGTTTGCACTGTAACTAACTGGCAAGGTGCGAACATGTTCCAAAGGAAGGAAAAAGATAAAATCTCGAACCTTCTAGAAGGGAATCTTCGAGAAGAATGAGTTGGCTAGCGAATGGTTATCTAAGTACTGGTTTTCCTGATATCTTGGGATCATTTCCTATCCAAGTAACTAATCTATCTTCTCCTATATATTGAGGAGATTTCTCATGGAAAGGGTTAAGCAAGCAAGAAGCATACTAGCAAGAGATTGATTAGAGAATTAGTGCAAGACTGTATGGAGGACTGATGCTACAGCAGCTAGAGACAACAGCAAGGTCATCAAAAGTGGTTGATTTTCTTCATGCATGAGCAAGTGTGTGTGTCAGAGCTAGAATCTGTCGAAAGGAGATCTACAACATCAAGGCTCAGGTTGTAAGTTTCACTTTCAATTAATCTAATACAGTAATATGTCCCTTTCCCATAAAGATGATGTCACTTTATTACATAACTCCTTGATCATATGTATAGATTAGCTATTGAATATATTGATCTGCCTTCACTTCGATTGGTTTGAACGGTTGTGATCTGAATGGGACAGGAGCATTGGAGCGAAGATTGGAACAACATAGACCCAAGGAAACCATTCATAAGGTATGTCCATGATCCTTGTCTCTTAGTTCATTCAATAGGCTAGATCTAGGGAAAGTGTATTATTCTGTCCTATTTTGTTCTAGATCCAGGTGGATCTAGGGATATCGGTTTGTGTCCGCACTCACGGATTTATCCTGAAACAAAATTGGCGACTCCACTGGGGAGTTATCCCATTTTTTTTGGTGGTTTTTTGAATTTTCTGTGGCCATTTGCTCTATTTGCATTTTTCTCCTGTTTTGTAAGTGTCTGAGTCCTCTTGATATCCTGAGAGACCTTTTGGGTCTATAAGCCAGTTTGAATTTTGCTTGCATTTTCAAAATTTTTATTATCTTCAGGACTTCTTGCACTGTGTTCATTGACAGCCTGCGAGAACAAGTCAAGTTCACACCCTGCATATAGGGTCCAGTGCGAACACCTCACACCTTGCTTTAAGGTGGCCTGCGAGAATACTATCTTCTCACACTGTGTTCCATTGCTTGCCTACGAGCAAGATTTTTGAAATTTTTGAAATTAAGTTTTGACTTTGTCAACTACTCAGATCTATTGAATTGCATATTTTTGGCTTATTGGATCATTGACTTACATATCTCTTGCTTTAGTTTGCTTGTTTGAACTGATCTAGGGTTTCAAGGTTTTTTCTTGCCTTTGTAGCTTGACTTTCATTTCTTGGCTCTTGTTGGCATTTTCATTCTCTCTGACTTCTGGAGTTGAGTGTGTCTGACTAGTTGAGAACCAGGGATTAGTTGAGAGTTGAGTGTTTGGTGTTTCTCGTTTGCTTGTTGGTTCAAAAGGACATTTTTCATTTGCATTGAGGAACTCCTTGGTTTGATTTTGTTTTTACTTTCGTTGGAAGTTTTGGTTGGGTTGTCATTGTTTGATTTGATTTTCTTTCTCATTAATCAGAATTCTTCTTGGAAAGTGAACAACGAGTTTTCTTTCAAGATTTTGTTTTTGACTTTTCGAAAACATGGAAAATCAAATTTTAGAGTTTAATTGGAAGAGACATATGGAAATTGTTCATTGATATATGATTGTTTGCATTGGCATCTGAACGGAAATTGAGCATTGCACTTGTATTGTAGTATTGAGATTGATTTGGAAGATACGCTCTCTCCCATAACTAGGATTCATGGAATGAAAAGAATTACATTTCATCATTATCCTTGCATTATTTGGGTCAAAGTCATACATCACGAGTTTCACTTCCATTTCCTTTGAGTAAACAACAACTTTTAAAAACATTGCGTAATATTAAAATTTACCTAGTAACTCTTTTCTAGGGCTCTTTTACACCAACATTTAGCTAGGCTAGTGCTTTGGAGTAGGAAGAGAGATACACTCTCCAAAAGATCAAAATACACAATAGCATCTTGAGTTAGGGAGTGTTAAATTCCATTTGCAACATATTGTCCTGGGACGCCCTTCTAACACAAGGGTCAAGCACTAGGTCGCATTGGTGTTGGCAGAGTTACTAACCCTGCTTTGTTGACATCGGTGTAGAGATTGCACGTATTACGGGGATCACTCCGAGGTATACCCACAATTATGAGTGGAAGCCTTTGAGTTGATTTTGGGCTTGATACCCTTCCCTTGTGTGTGGATCGGACTGACGACTGTTCCCCCAGGATTTACTATTGTTTGTGGTGACCTTAGTTTCCTATCTCTCTAGGTTCTTACCCAAGGTGACTGTGGAGGGGAAAGTCTTCACGGTACCTAGAATCGACGTTGATCAAACTCACTCGGGCTCCTTGGAGGGTATACCCACGATTATGTGTGGGAGCTTTCACCAGGGCGTAAGTCTATTAAGCAGGTCATCAACGTAAATTTTCCACCTTAGCCCCGCCCCTTCTCGTCTCATTGTTGCAATGTTGGATTTCATCATCAACTAGTGGCTTCGATATTAGAAGGTATTGTTTGCTTGGTGATTGCTTCTAGATTTTGTTTACTAGTGTGTGTTGTTTGTTTCTCGAAGTTGACCATAGGATTTTCGTTGTAGAGTTTGTTACTTGTTTACAATTGCTCCCCCACGACGTTCACATAGGATGCAAGGTTTATCCCTGGAACATCCGGACGTTTCACAACCCTTGCATACAGCAACACCTGAAGGTACCCCTGAGGACTCTCCTCGTCAGGGTGAAATCCCCCTTGTTACTCTACCACACATGGACATAAGTGAAGTCCAAGACATTTATACACCACCTCCACAAGTAGAACGCACTGATCCTCTAGGTGATTTTTGAATTACCAATACTATAGAGGACCATCGCATTCGTCGTGGTGAACGACCTATTGGGCGATTAAATCCTTCTGAAGAAACCATTGTTACATCCTCTGAATCAACTGTTGGGCCTTCTCACGGTGTAGTTGGCCAAGATCCTTTTTGGTCCGGTAATTTTTGACGAGTTCTTTTCGGTACAGAGTCATCCCCTATTTACGAAATCAACCCTCCTATGTCTCCTGAGAAAAAGACTACACCTGAGACTACCACTTATCATTTTGTTCTTCCTCCTGAGATGGCCCATCTTGCGGATACTACGAGTGTCCAAACCGGAATTCCTGCAACTACCCTTGCTCCTATCAATACCCAGCGAATGCCTGAGGCTAATCCGAATTTACCCCCTGGTTACCATGTGTTGAATCCTTTGTTGAATGTTTCCCATCCAACACCGCCACAAACCCCAGCCGGTTCTCCAGGTGGGCATCCGTTTCCTGTGCATTCTATTCCCGGTTTCATCTCGACACTCCCTTAGTTTCCTTCTGGCAATCCTAATCCTAGTGGCACTATCCCGACTGTTGCACCAAACTTACAGATTCCTGTTGGTGGACAGGGTGGTACGGTTCCTTTTCCTTTTCCCGGACACAATACAGCTACCACGCAACCTACGGTTGGCACACAACTTCTGGGTGGAACTATACCTACGATAGGGGGACCAACCTCCCCTTTTGGGCAAAATATACCTCCTCAGTTGGCCCAGTATTGGAATCAGCTTTTACAAAACTTTCCTCATAATGCTGGGGGGCAGACCACTATCCCTCCTATAGGCCAACCATATCCAGGTGTAACTAATCCTATTTGGGGTTCGGGTCAAACTACTCAACCTTAGGTCCCTACTCATACTCAAGGTCACAATCCTTGGGGTTACTACCCTATTCATCCACCACCGAATCAATCGAGATCTTCCCTTTATGGGAAGTCTGCTTATGCTCCTACTGGTTTGCCGATGGGGCTCCCACCCCAAAGTCACCAGTACCCACAAGTAAATAGGCAGTTTCCTTTTCTTTCTACTTTGGATTTACCCAATTTGTCTAGGATTCTCAACGATCCTATCCGTCACTCTCCCCAATGGCCTGCTATTCCTGCAAAGCTTCCATCGGATATTCTGAAATTTGATGGCAAGGCGAGAGAGGACCCTAATAATCATGTCATGACTTTTCATTTATGGTGTTCGTCCAATTCCTTGATGGACGACTCCATTTGTCTCCGTCTTTTTCAACGAACCCTCACTGGAGCTGCTGCGAAGTGGTACATTGAGTTACCACGAGGTTTCTTTTTCGATTTTCACACCCTTGCTATGGCCTTTCTCACACACTACCAGTTACTGATCTGTTACAATACGGGGACTGAGATTTTAACTTCCTTCAAACAAACCAAGGGCACTCATATATCAGATCATATTCATGAGTGGCGAAGGAGGTGACGTCTCATTAAGCTTGAACTCCCTGATCAATTACTGGCAGAATGGTTTACGAAATCTTTCATGAATGAAATTGGTAAAGACATCGCTATGGGTGGTGTTGTTACAGAAGAGCAAGCGATAAGTCGTGCTCAGTATCTTGATCTCGTTTATTCACAAACGGGAACACTGTATAATCTATTACCGGACTTGCCTCGTCCTGGTACTTCCAGCGCTTCAACCACCCCAGCTGCTTCACATGAAGTCGATGGTGTGATTGGGACTACCCATGCCCAATCACATTCCGTTTCAAACACGACCCCTAAATCCAACTCTTCTAATGTTCAAAGTGCTCCGTCTCCTGCTCCTCCCGCTGGTAAAACCTCTGAAGTGAACGCTGTTCAGTCTACGCTGACCGGTAAGAACAAATATAAGAAAGGGAGAGGCAAGAATAAGGAGAGTAAAAATAATAATCTGAATGAGCAAACCAAAATCCCTCCTGTTGAAGACCGGGATAAGTGCAAACCACGCTACCCTTGCCTTATCTGTGGTGACGATCACTACATGAAGGATTGTCTGAGACGTGCTGAGGTTAACAAGTTCCTTCAAGGAACACCAAAACCCTCTACTCCGACAATCTTGTCTCAACCCTTCCCATCTCAACAACAGGCTTCGTTGGTTATCCACGACCAACCCTCTACTTCTACATCATCTTATGTTTTGATGTGCACTGGTGATTCCAAGAAAGACAATGTTGCACTTACCACTAGAGCTAAATACTATACTCCTTCTAAGGAGAAGGTTGACGACTTACCTCCTGATCTGGTACAACCCTCTCCACCAAATCCACCCGCAAACGGTCCTCTTCATCTCGAACGACCGAGCCTTGATACAGTTATACGACCACCCCTGAAAGGTGTCGTTAAGAAATCGACATTCAATCCTCATGCTCGTGCGGCCCAGAACTATAGCATTGTCGAAGATCTGGCCCAAGAACCTTCAGTGATGTCTGCCCTTGAAGTCCTTCAGTCTTGTCCTGCACAACGAAGGGCTCTGTTGAAAGCTATAGGTGGAATTGATCCCACAGATACAAATTTGATAGTATTTGACTTGGAAGACCATATTCCAAGGTTACCCCCACAGCTTGCATTTCAAATACAAGTTGTTGTCACCGACAAGAGCATTTGTCAGACTGTTATTGTTGAGGGTGCCTCTACGTGTGTAATGTCTTTTACCTATTGGAAAGCCATTGGCTCTCCCCCGTTAAACGAATCACAAAACACTTTGAGAGCCTTCAACGGCTCTGGTTTTAAGCCTTACGGTGTTCTTCCATCGTTGCCTGTTACTCTCGAAGGTAAGACCATCCAGATTGAAGTGGAAGTTTTCGATGCTCCCTTAGATTACAATATTCTACTTGGTCATAGCTGGGTCGATTCTATGCATGCTGTTGTGTCAACACTTTTCCGTGTAGTCCGTTTTCCTCACCAAGGAAAATTCATTACGGTTGATCAACTTGCCTTCTTTAATGCCGATACTCGCACTGGCAACGTGCCGTTCATAGCTAAAACCCCACCGGGTTACGAGAATGTTGGATTCGTTCTTTTAAAAGACTTTTCGTTAATGGGTACTTTCCCCATACCACCACCACCCGATATTCCACGCCCGTCAGTTGATTCTATTAATATGATCTCTACTGTGCCTCATGAACTCCCTGTGTCTGCCAACCCTTGGATAGTCCCTGATCCTGGAGATCATGTTCGTTTCGGTGAGGTCATGCCGTTAAGTCCGGTTGAGTCTGCTTATCAAGCCATTCAATCAACAACCCTTACTACATCTTCTTTTGATGAGTTGTCTCCTGATCCTTTCCTTGTCATCTTCCCCATTGACGAGATGATCATGTCCATCATGGAGGACACCCCTTGGGACGATGGGCATCATCGTTCCATATTGTTTCTGGAACAACACACTCTTGAAAATTATCAGCGGATTTCGACTCCGTCGACTGTTTTTGTTATATCCACTGTTCCCCAATCTACACGAGATGTGTTTGCAGAAGGGAACCTCAGTAACATTTCTCCCACGGTACCCATAAATATTTCAGTTAAACCTGGGATAGTCGAGAACGTTCATATTGGAGCTTCGTGTTCTCCCGAGGAAATTGTCACTTATACTTCCTTGTTTAAAGAATTTCGTGATATCTTTGCTTGGAGTTACGAAGAGATGCTGGGTATCAACCTTACTATTGTTGTCCATGAAATTAAGACATACCCCGGAGCTAAACCAGTCTGGTAGCACCTTCGTCCTGTCTATCCACGTAAAGCGGCAGCCATTAAACTCGAAGTTGAAAAACTTCTTAAAGCCGGTTTTATTTATCCTGTGGCATTGACAAAATGGGTTTCCAACCCTGTACTGATTGATAAGAAAGGTGGTAGTATACGCGTTTGTGTTGATTATCGAGATATTAACAAAGCTTGTCCCAAGGATAACTTTCCAACCCCTTTCATCGACCAGATCGTCGATGACTGTGCCGGCAACGAAATATTTTCTCTCATGGATGGATTTTCCGGCTATAATCAAATTAATATTGCTCCTGAGGACCCACATAAAACGACTTTTATTTGTGCTTGGGGTACTTTCTCCTATAGAAAACTCCCCTTCGGTCTGAAGAACGCAGGTGCAACGTTCCAACGTGCTATGTATTACGCATTTCACGATATCAAGCATATCGTTCAACCTTATTTGGACGATTTGCCAGCTCATTCTTTACGTCGAGTCGATCACCCTAATCATCTCCAAGCAATTTTCGTTCGTTGCCGATTCTATCACATTCGCCTGAATCCTCATAAATGTGTCTTTTGCATAGAATCCGACCGTTTCCTTGGTTTTATTGTTTCACGTCATGGGATCCGGGTAGATCCTATTAAGGTTGAGGCAATTCTTAATCTCCCTCCTCCTTCTTCGCTGCGCCAGTTACAAAGTTTGCAGGGGAAAACAAACTTTCTTCGTCGCTTCATCCCGAATTACGCTGAGATTACTCGGGGTTTTACACGTCTTCTAAAGAAAGGTTCAGAGTTTGTCTGGGATAAGGTTGCTAACAACGCTTTTGAAGCTTTAAAGTTGTCCCTCACGAAAGCTCCTCTTCTTTTCCCTCCTGATTATAGTCGGGATTACTTTCTTTATCTGGATGCTTCCGAGTATACTATCGGCATGGTCCTCGTTCAAGAGGACGATAACCACGATGAACATGTTATCTATTACTTGAGTAGAATTTTATCATCCACGGAAATCAAGTACCAACATGCTGAGAAACTGGCTTTGGATGCTGTTCAAGCAGTTCAACGTTTTTGTCATTATATTCTCTCCAGGAAGACTATAGTGATTTCACATTGTAACCCCATGCAAGATATATTGACACGTCAATTGCTGGGGGGCAAGTACTCCAAGTGGATTGTCATTCTCCAGGAGTTCGATTTGGAATTCGATCGAGCCACGTCGAAGAAATCCCTAGTTTTCGCGGAGTTAATTTGTGATTTTCCCCACACTGCCACAGAAAAAGTAGCAGTCGATTCGTTACCTGACGAGTCACTTTTCCTTATTAGTACCGATGATATTTGGTACTTATATATCATTATATATCTCCAAACTCAAACTTTCCGACCTGCTGTGTCTAGTGCCGAACATCGTCGTATCCATTATCAAGCACGTCATTATATTATCCTTGGCGATACTCTATACCGTTGAGGCATTGACTCTGTCTTTCGGTGTTGCTTGACTTTTGATGAAGTTGAGAAAGCTTTGAATGACTGCCATTCAGGAGCATGTGGTGGTCATATGTCTAGGTATGCTACTGCCCAGAAGATCTTACGTGCAGGTTACTTTTGGCCTTCCTTGTTCAAGGACTGCATTACTGCTGTTCAGAAATGTCATGCTTGCCAGACCTATAATCAGAAGATTCGGTCACATCCTTCTCCCCTTCATCCTGTAGTCTCAGTTGGTCCTTTTTCTAAATGGGGCATTGATTTCATGACATGTCACCCTCACTCGGCCGGGGGGCATGGTTATATTATTGTAGCTGTTGATTATTTTACTAAGTGGGCCGAGGCGATGCCGACATTTGATAATACTGGGAAGACTGCAGCGTTATTTCTTTTTAACCATGTCATCACTCGTTTTGGTGTTCCTCAGGCTATCGTTACCGATCATGGTAGTCATTTTAGAAATTATATGATGTCTGAACTTACAGAGAAGTTGGGCCTTCGCCATGATAGCTCAACACCCTATTATCCACAGGCCAATGGCCAGGTCAAAGCCATCAATAAGGTTCTTATAACTATGATTCGATGGATGATAGGAATCCATAAAACTAGCTAGCACACGATTTTATTTTCGGCATTGTGGGCGTATCAGACATCTGTTAAATCTGCCACAGGATTTACACCCTTTCGTTTAGTTTATGGCATGGAAGCCATTCTACCAATAGAATGTGAAATACCGTCTTTGAAGCTAGCTGTAGAACTCTTACCTAATACTTCTGCTGAGGAGGAATGTCTGTTGTATCTGATGCGATTAGACGAGACTCGCCATGAAGCTACTCTTGTAATAGAAGCCCAGAAGAAACACGTTAAGGCACAATATGACAAGCATGTCAAACCTCATGTCTTCTCTGAAGGAGATCTTGTTCTTCTATATGAACAAGATAAAGATGTCTTGGGAGCTGAGAAATTTGAACCTATGTGGCGTGGGCCTTACATTGTTAGCAAAGTTTTGGAAAAAGGAGCGTATGAGCTAGTTGATTATGATGGTGTACCTTTGAGTGAACCCAGGAATGGGTTGTACTTGAAGAAGTACTATGCATGAGTTATTTGTGCATGAGTACTTGTATTTTATGTATCATACTGAGTGTGTGTGTCACTTTAGTTTTACTTTTGACGTTACTTGGTCTCTGCTCTTACATGATGTTGTGTTTGATTGCCAGATGTCGGAGTATTCACTACCTTATATTGGCTTCACCGGCGGTGCTATCCGTAGTACTCGAAACCTAGCTTCCGCTGCATGGGCAATCTATGCCCCAACAAACGAACTCATATCTCTACGAGGTATATGTCTTTGCCGAGCAACCAACAACATCGCAGAGTATAGTGCCGTTGTTGAATTATTGGTGGATGCTATCTCTCTTGGAATTCGTCATTTGGTTGTGCGACTTGACTCGCAGCTGGTAGTATTACAACTCAGTAATGTATACTCTATTCGAAGTCCTACTTTATTAAGGGTATATTTGCAGATTCGCCTCTTGGAACGACATTTTGATTATATTGAATATCAACACATTCCTAGATGTCTTAATACATTGACAGATTCTTTAGCTAATTATGTATTGGAAAGGCATTTAAATAATTTATAAATCAAACACATTAAAATGTACACAATGTAAAGTAAGCCGGTAGAATCCGTGTGTATATATATAACGATCAAAGTTTGTTTTTACAAAATGTTTTTCCGAAGACCAAAATATCAAAAATTTGAAGCTCTTAGCTTCTACATAATGACATCATGACATTATGGATGATGTTCACGATAACACACTAACATCCTAGAAACTCTGCGGAGCAGCCGACCCATAGATGCAGAAACCCCCACAGTGTGACACTGATCGCGTCGGGGAATCTCTTCCAGAGTCATATCTGGAACGTCTGCCATCAGACCCTCTAGGTTCTACTCCACTGTTAGATAATCCTCGGCATACTGTGGAATTGCTACTACTGCCTCTCCTCATCGCTGGATAGGAGAGATGCCAACATGTTGGTATGGTACAACGTCTATGTTATCAACAAGTATTTGGTGTTAGTCTTCAGATAAATCTATTAAACACAAAAACATTTAAATATGATAAAAATTCAAAAACATTTAAAAACTCAAAAATTTGTGTCCTTCTTACCGAGGTCTCCCCACTGCGCATCTTCAGGAAGGGCTAGATCTGGATCTCCTTGGAAATCCAGCCTGACATATGCGTAGTCGTCCACCATTGTAACAACCAGGATTTCATTTAAGCTACCATAAATTAAAACAGAGCGGAATTTTGAAACTTACTAAAAATTTGCTTACTCTAGCATATTCATTCCCAGATTTTGATAAATGAAATAAAATTTTTACATAACAATTTGCATACAAGTTAAATTTAAGTAAACACTTCACAATTTTGATTTTAAATACCTGTCACTGATGCTACTATCCGCTGCAGCTTGAATCCTCGCTTGAACCTTCGC
>CBVK0100228673.1:0-24392 GCA_900067695.1 Picea abies | reverse complement strand
ATAGTCTATTCTCCCTTCATGGTCTCTAATCCTGGGAAATGGGAGTCAGGGAAGAACCTCAATCCACTTATCAGTCCCTCTTTCCCTTAAAGCACAGGTTGTATGGAACCCGCGGCTTCTTCCTTTACACCTTTAAGATTCAGCTTAATTAGGCACTAGCTCTCTGGGAAAAGTCCCTTCCTTGATGTGACCAAGCGCCGAATCGAAAGGAGCGTCGCGATTTTGTGTTTCGCGAATTCCCAGAACTCCACTTCTGGCTTCCTGAGTTGCAAACTCCCGATAAGACTAGATCTACAGTCCACGATCTTGCTGCGATTGACGGCTGGGATCGAGTCACAATTTCTCATTTCGTGACTTTGCGAATGAGTCAACCCTGACTCCTGAACTCCTGAGCTCCAAAAAGGGATAACATTCCTTAACTCCTCCTTTGGCCTCCATCTATGTGACTGTTCACCGTGACCCGGGGCCCAACTCTCAAGAGCGTCAGAATTTCACGTATTGCAAGTTGTCGCTGCTTCCACCTTTGACCTTTCCCTCCCGTGAGTTAGTGAAATGTTGGTCTCTCACCATGCGTCCCTCCAAATGGATGGCTCTGATGATGTCGGGATAGCTAATGACTATGATATTTTTGCGAGTTTGCACTTCACAAACTCTCCTGACTCTACTCTTTGACTTCTTCACTCTGTGATTCAACGAAATGATGACCCTTCGCCACATGCCCTCCTTGAAAATGGATGGTCCCGATGATTTTAGAATGATCAACGACTATGATATTTTTCAGAATGATAAATGGATGTGATATTTTTGGAATGATCAACGACTATGATCATTTTGTGAATTCTCACAAATGCATCTTTGACTTCTTCAAGTTGTGAATCAACGAAATGTTGAGCACTCACCACGCGTCCCTTCCGATGGACAATCCCTATGATTTCAAAACTTGTCTCATGAAAATTCCTCCGGATCCAATGACTGTTGGTCCATGTGCTTAAGATCTGATGACTCAGATCTATTTTCCTCCTGCGCTCACTTCTCGTTGTCTAGACGTGGATTTCGACGGTCTAGATCTTCTCCTCTACAGCTGATCTACGGCCACTGTGCTCTCCCTCCTGAGATTATTTCAATGGAGTTTGACCTTGGCCCTTTGATTCTTCTTCTGTGAGCTCTATGTCTTGAGTCTCACCCATTTTCTAAAGATTCTATCTATCTTGAGCTTTAGGACTTGAAACAAGTCCTCTCTGCACGCACTCCTCGCGCTTTGACCAACCTTCAACTAGTTGTCTTCAACACTTTCACTGAGTGTTGGCCTAGTGCACTCCTTGCACAGGTCTTCCTCTAGATTGTTCAGCAACTCTGTTTCCTTGAGCTTCAACTGCTCGGACCTCAAAGGTATCTACCTTTGATTTATTCCCTGGTGAGCCCTGATGTATGGATCTTGATTTCTCCCTTTCCCTCCTGATCTTACGAACTTGAGACAAGTTCACCTCTTGGACATTATCTGTGCTTCAGAAAGGCACTTATCTCTTCTGAGCTTGGTTCTTAGGGAATTTTGAATTCCCACATACTCTTGTGTTAATCTGCTAGCGTCGGATCGACGATCCATGACCTTCCTTGATCCAGCAGACCAGAGTACATCGCAACTTTGGGCTTCAGGAGTTTAGTCACGCCAACATGTGAATCTCCTGACGTGTGAATCCTTGATCTTGCCAATCCGATGGTCAGGGAGGGTCTCAATAGTTCCTTAGGTCTACAAGGGGTCAAGGTGTTAACGCCCACATTCCTTCCTCAAATATAATGGTTGTGATAGACCATAGATATTCCTGAATGGATCTCATCTGTTCAACTTCCAAATGAAAGGATACTCCCTTTCGATACTTGAATTTCTGGCTATCCCTCCCAAGCTTCTTTGGTTATGAAGGATTTAAGAGAGTTATGCTATTTCTCCTAAAATTAACACATAGAGGGATCTTTGGCGCAACTATTGCGCTCCTTCATCGAGTCTAGAACTTAAGTGGTTCTGGGTTTCTGCTTACCTCACAAAGGGCCTGTGCATGTTTGCACTACCTCTCCTGAGCTTAATAGACTCTGTCCTCATAGGGATTGTGGGATTCATCCTCTGCATTCAGGGAAGTACTCACTTGACTCTGGAATGGTGATGAAATTCCCTGGGGAAAGCAACTTCGATTGATTAAATGGGGGCGCAAGGAACTCCAAGTGGAATTATAGGCTCTCAAGGAAACAAACGCATATTCATAACTAAATCATTTAATACAGAGAAAGAAACCTTTATACACATGTAAATACTCACATGCATCCATTATTTGCAATTCAAAAGCATAAGGCAAGAAAACACTTATCAGAACCATAGAGTGTGATGTGACTGCTGAAAGGGGTGCTCATTTCCACCCAACCATAGACTCATCCACTCCCAATGGATTTATCACTGGCCACCCCCGAGCTTAATCCATGATGCTTTGAGATTCAATATCTTACTTCCAACACAATGGAAGTTAGGGATGAAGGTTACTCTCCTTCTCCCAATACCGAAAATAGAATAGGACGAAGGTTACTCCCCTTCTCCTAGTTCAATCTCTAATTTTCGTGATCAAAACTCGTTGTTTCTCCTTTAGTCCTTCCACGGACCAAGAGTTTCTACTCTCGTCTCTACATTTTCCTCTACAAGTCCCTCCTGTCCACCACGCTTGCTTACTTTCCTTCCTCGACAAGATCGCGTGTGGCTCAAACCCCCCAGTCCGTGGCCAGGTTCGGAAGCCTTACCAATGGGCAGTCTGCCCCATCCCTCATTAACTCTTGAGGAGTCCTTCCCACCTACCATCCTGACAAGGATTCATTCCTGGTCAAAGGGTTGTTCTCATCTGAGCAAATTAATTCCAGCATGGTATTGGTTTCGTGTTGGTTAACGCAACCATTCCTGGTCCCCTCCACCACCTTTCACAACATTTCGTAGTCTCTCTCTTAGCACACCCCCTCTTTCAGCAGTCATGCAACACATAACCATTTTCTATTAAAATAATCATAATTTACATTCATCAACCTTCTACACAAGGTCCATCAAATCAAACATTCACAGTTTTAAGTTTGCCATAGTTCCTTGGCCCATATAGTTATATTTACAAACAGGGGGAAACAAGGTGTTACAATTCCCTCCCCCTTAAAGGAATCATCGTCCTCGATGTTCTATCTATCAAAATGATATGTATGTACAGAAGTAAACAAAATTGGATATGCCTATCTCATGGCATCTTCCATTTCCCATGTAGCCTCATCTGGGCCAAAGTGTTTCCATTTCACCTTGACCCGTGTAATGGTTCAGTTCCTGAGTGAGGTTTCCTTCCTGTCTAATATTCATTGAGTTTCTAGCAGGAATTCTCCCTCCGAATCCACCTAGATCATAGACCAGTCAATTATATGATTAGCATCATGTACATATTTCTTCAATAATGAAACATGAAAAATAATATGTTCCTTTACAGTGGGAGGAAGTGCTAGCCTATAGGCTATAGGTCCCACTCTATCTAAGACTTCAAAGGTTCCACAATACTGAGGTGCCAACTTGGCATAGGCTCCCATTCTAAGGGAACTCTTCCTGGGTCTAACTCTGAGATAGACATGGATCTCAGTCTTGAACTCTCGAGGAATTATCTTTTTGTCGGCGTAACTTTTCTTTCTATCCTGAGCAATATTTAGATTTTGTCTTATCTGAACCACTTGTTGTTCCATTTCTTTCAGCATGTCGGGTCCGATTGTAATTCTGTCCACTAGGTTACTCCAGCTAATTGGAATCTTGCACTGTCTACCATAGAGGGCTTCAAAAGGGATCATCTTCCAGGATTCCTGATAATCGTTGTTGTAGGCAAATTCTACCAATGGTAGGTAGTATTCCCACTTCTTAGGCTGATGCATTACATGCATCCTTAGCATGTCTTATACTATTTGGTTCACTCTTTATGTCTATCCATCAGTTTGAGGGTGATAAGCTGTGTTGAACAATAATTTCATCTCAAAACCATCCATTAGGGATTTCCAAAATCTTGAAGTGAATTTGGCATCTCGGTTAGATATAATTTCCTTGGGCATGCCATGTAGTCTAAATATCTCCTTCATGAATATGTTGGTGACATCTATTGCCTTGCAGGTTGACTTGATAGGGACAAAATGGACAGACTTACTCAGTTTGTCCACCATGACCATGATGGGATCATTTTGTTTGGTCAACTTTGGTAGTCCGGTGATGAAATCCAGGGAGATGGTTTCCCACTTCCATTATGGGATTGGTTGGGGCTGTAACAATCCTACTGGATGTCGGTGTTCCAACTTAACTTTTTGGCACTCTAGGCACTTAGCTAGATAGCTAGGTATGTCTTTCTTCAACCCAGGCCAATAGAATTGTTTCCTAGTGGCTGTGATCATCTTCTGATATCCTGGGTGACCAGTATACGGTCTCTTATGTAGTTCATCCATTATGAACCTATTAAAGTCGTCACGGATTGGAATATACAATCTATTTATGTAAGTCAACAACCCTTCCTCAAGCATTTGGTATCCTTCATACTTCATCCCTGTAGGCTCTTGTATTAGGTATGTGATCACGGTCTTGAAGAATGCATCTGTCTCTTGTGCATTTCTGACTATGTCCCTGACATCCATTTCACAGGTGCTTACTGCGACCAGACAAATCGTTTTTATACTTCTTCTACGGGAATCGACCACTCTATTTTCCTTTCCTTTTATGTGTTTGATTTTGAAATCAAATTCACTTAGGAGAGCCATCCACCTAGATTGTCTAGCATTCAATTTTGGTTGATCAAACAGGTGCCTCAACCCACAATGGTCTCTCATAAGCACAAATATCCTTCCCAGGAGGTAATGCCTCCACATTTTTAAAGCATGTACTATGGCAGCCAACTCTAGGTCATAGGTCACATAATTGATCTCATGTCCATTTAATTTCCAAGATGCATAGGAAATTACACGTCCTTCTTGCATAAGAACTCCTCTGAGTCATTCCTTGCAGGCATATGTACATACAAGGAAATCATTATCCGAGTCTGCAATCTTTAGCACGGGTGCATGGGTCAGGAGGTATTTTAGTTCCTGAAATATTTCTTCGCATTTTGACGTACAAATGAATTTAATCCCCTTTTTATGAAGGGCAGTGATTGGACAACCAATCTTGGAAAACCCTTTTATGAACCTTCTATAGTATCCTGCTAATCCCATGAAGGACCTAATATCAGATACATATTTTGGGGTGGGCCATTCCATAATGGATCTGATCTTGTCATGGTCTACTACCACCCCTTCCTTAGATATGACATGGCCTCAGTAATGGACTTGCTTCTGAAAGAAATCGCAATTGCTAAACTTAGCGTAGAGTTGATGCTCTCTTAGAACTTGAAGTACAAGTCTAAGATGTTCTTCATGCTCCTCCCTGTTCTTGGAGTAGATTAGGATATCATCAATGAATACCAATAAAAAATTGTCCAAAAATTTGCTGAGTACATTATTCATCAAGCACATAAAGGTGGTGGGGGCATTGGTTAACCCGAATGAAACCACCACAAATTCGTAGTGAACATACCTCATCCTAAAGGCTGTTTTGTGGATGTCTTCATCCTTAATCTAGACTTGATGATATCCAGATATTAGGTCAATCTTCGAGAAGATGGATGAAACTTCCAATTGGTCGAACAAGTCATCAATTTTTGGTAAGGGGTAATTGTTCTTTATGGTTGCCTTATTGAGTTATCTGTAATCTATGCACAGTCGAAGAGTGCCATCTTTATTTTTCACAAACATAACGAGCACTCCCCACAGAGATACACTGGGTTGGATGTAGCCTTTTTCCATCATCTCCTTTAGTTGTAGCTTGAGCTCAACAAGCTCTGGTGTGCTCATTTTGTATGGCGTTCTAGATGTTGGTACCACTCCCGGTGTAACTTCTATCAAAAATTCAATATCCCTTCTCGAAGGTAGACTTGTTACTTCTTTTGGGAGTACGTCCTTGTATTATCTTAATATGGGGTGGTCCTCTAGGTTTGGTTTGTCATCCTCAATGAATTCCAACACCTGTATTGCATATAAGGAACACCCTTTCCTACAATACTTCTTCATTTGAAGGGCCAATATTTGTCTCACCGAGACAGGCTTTTGAATCCCTTGGAGGGTCATCTTTCTCCCTTCTTCGTCTACACATTCTAAAGTTTTATGATAACAATCCATTTTAGTTTTATAAGAAGCCAACCAGTCCATACCAATCAACAGGTCATAAGATCCCTGGGGAAGTATGTTAAGGTTTTCTCGGGTGGGAAATCCACCCATGATGAATTGGCAGGTTGGTATGGCCTTTGCCACCTTTATTTTAGTCCTAGTGGATAGTTGTACCAACCATGGTTTAACATGTCTAATTGGTTGCAGTTTACACTTATTGGCAGTCTGAGGAGCTACATAACTCAAATTAGAACCTGGGTCAATTAAAATAGAAATTGGATGGTTGGCGATCATACCTTCCATCTCCACTATTGAATCCTAGTGGTCGGCTTGATTATTGTCCAGGGCTGCATAGATTCATGGCATGCTCCTAGCCACATCATTGATGGTGTTAGCTTCTTGGATATTGTAGACCCCCTTACTATTTTGTTGTGTGTGTGGGCAATCCCTCAATCTATGATTTTCTCCACAACCCCAACATTTTAAGGGTTCCTTCTTTAGGTTATCGGTTTTTGTTGGGACTATCTGAAAAGGTTTATTTCCACTTTGAGAGGGGAAATTTTATTGATATACACTTCTAGTAGGAATAATCCCCCTAGAATCTTTTCCATAGTTCTTAAATCTTTTGGAGTTAAACCTTTTCTTCTCGTGTGCCAAACTACTCTTCTTCTTCCAATCCTCATGGAGGCTTGTCTTGCTCCCAAACTATTCATAACAATACGTCACCTTCCGAATAGCTTCTTCTAAGGTCCTTGGTTCATCAAACTCAATCCTATCCCAGTATGTCTGAGGTAACCCACTAATGAACCACATTTTTTCTTTTTCATCTTTTATGTAGGGTACATACCTCAGTAGTTCAAGGAATTTATTGACAAATTCCTCTATGGTGAGTTGTCCGAGCTGGAGTTCATAGAATTCCTTAGTTTTCCCATTTATGTATTTTTCTGACAGTACTACTTCCTAAAGTATTTCTCAAACTGTTTCCATGACAAGTCCTTCTCATGGACTCCTTTCACATTCCTAAGGTCTTCCCACCATATGGAAGCCTTTCCATTCAGGTTGAAGATGGATATTCAAGCCTTCAAGTTTTCAGAGTAGTCATGGACTTTGAAATACTTCTTTAAACCAAGCAGCCAAGATTACACCTCTTCTCCCTTCTTAGTCTCTCCATAAAGAGGGTGGTTTGGCTTTCTTGAACTCTTCAGGACCACGGGTTTTGGAACCCTTCCATCTCTTTCCTTTCCCATGAGAATGCGAGTTCGCCCTGCTACTAGAAGATCCTTAAGAGTTGTCGGCTTCCTTTCCAGAGGACTCTCCTGATGAGTGTCCCCTGCCTCCATGTTGGACCTTCTTCACGGTACTTCTCCCAGTGGGGTCACTTATGGAGTCATGTTTTTGGGTCTCAGGTGGACTATGACTTCTCTTCTTGTGTTGTCAGTCCACATGACTGGATGCGGGTTTGTGCTGTAGTTGCCTCTATATGTTAGATAATATCTATAGAAAGACTATGTTAATTTATGTTTGTTTCTCTTGCTCCTTTATCAATATCTCGTTGTCAGCCTTGAAACTTTTTAACTCGGCCTTGAGGCTCCTTACAGTTTCAGCCAAATCTAGAGGGGTTTCCACCACCCTCCTTTCATCAAATTCTTTGTCTCTATTGTGCAATCCATCCCCCACTTCATGACACATCACCATCCTTTAGTATTGGATTTTTCCTGCGGTTTCCATCATAAATAAATCATTTAATACAAAGAAAGAAAACTTTATAGACATGTAAATACTCACAATCATCCATTATTTGCAATTCAAAAGAATAAGGAAAGAAAACACTTATCAAAACCACAAAGTGTGATGCGAATGCTGAAAGGGGTGCTCGTTTCCACCCAACCATAGGCTCAGTCACTCCTATTGGATTTATCACTGGCCACCCCTGAGCTTAAGCCATGATGATTTGAGATTCAATCTCTTACTTCCAGCTCAACGAAATTTAGGGACAAAGGTTACTCTCCTTCTCCCAATACCGAAAATAGAACAGGACGAAGGTTACTCCCCTTCTCCTGGTTCAATCTCTAATTTTCATGATCAAAACTCGTTTTTTCTCCTTTAGTCCTTCTGCGGACCCATATTTTCCGCTCTCGTCTCTGAATTTTCCTCCGTAGGTCCCTCCTGTCCACCACACTTCCTTACTTTCCTTCCTCAGCAAGATTGTGTGTGGCTCAAATCCCCCAGTCCATGGTCAGGTCCGGAAGCCTTATCGATGGGTAGTCTGCCCCATCCCTCATTAACTCTTGAGGAGGCCTTCTCACCTACCAGCCTGACGGGGATTCATTCCTAGTCATAGGGTTGTTTTGATCTAAGAAAATTAATTCCACCATGGTACTGGTTTGGTGGAGGTTAACACAACCATTCCTGGTCCCCTCTACCACCTTTCACAACATTTTGTGGTCTCTCTCTTAGCACATCCCCTCTTTCAGCAGTCACGCAACAAATAA
Organism: Picea abies; assembly: GCA_900067695.1. Lineage (NCBI taxonomy): Eukaryota > Viridiplantae > Streptophyta > Pinopsida > Pinales > Pinaceae > Picea > Picea abies. The sequence continues at coordinate 15,669 of CBVK0100228673.1, read as the reverse complement.
CCGTTTTCTATTAAAATAATCAAAATTTACATTCATCGACCTTCTACACAAGGTCCATCAAATCAAACATTCACACTTTTAAGTTTTCCATGGTTCCTCAGCCCATATAGTTATATTTACAGATTGGGGGAAATAGGGTGTTACAATTCCCTCCCCCTTAAAGGAATCATCGTCCTCGATGTTCTATCTAGAATGCACCCATAGGTGGACATGAAGTTGTGTTATTTTCCCTGTCTGGTGAGGTCGATATCTATTCTATTGTGAGATTTTGCTGGTGCTTCAGGGTTGACATGATAGAAAATAGTTTCATGAAAAATAGTTCGAGAAGTACATGTGAAATTGCGATATCTGTTGTCTTTTTGTTAAAATAAAACATATACATGCTACATTTATAAACCACGTATGGTGAAATGTACCCATATGACAATACATGTTGTTTATCCTCTACACAGACTGGTGTGCCCACAATACAATTTGTCTTGTACTTGAGATATGATATGTACAAAAAAGATTGTGCAAAATTATATTTCCATGTTTGAAACCATATCTGAGTAGTTTGTCCCAGAAAACCAAAATCTTGTATCGTGGGCACAACAGTCTGTGTAGAGGATAAAGAACATGAATTTCCATCGGTGGAAGCATATCTGGATACTTTTCCATGGAAAAACAAAAAATCGTTTAGCTACAACCATGCAATTTCGTAATATTTTGTGGCTTGTAATATATTTTAGGCAGGGAAAAAAATACATATTTACAACTATGGATGGAGAAGTGCAAAGGTTCATGTTTATGCCTATATTTTAGACTATTCTTTGAGTCTCTTTTACTATATGTACATATTACTTGTTCTCTATTGCATACCAGCTTCCATTCATGTTCATTGTATTTTGTGTGTTCCCACATTCAAACAAGCAGAATAGCTGGACAAAACGACGGAGTCTTGACTGCATCGGTTGAAGAGGAGATAGAAAGGTGCATGCTTTCCTATATTTTACACTATTTGTTGAGTCTCTTTTACTGTATGTACATATTACTTGTTCTCCGGTGCATACCAATTTCCATTCATGTTCATTGTATTTTGTGTGTTCCAACATTCAAACAAACAGAATAGCTGGAGAAAACGACGGAGTGTTGAGTGCATTGGTTAAAGACGAGATAGAAAGGTGCATGCTTGTACTGTTATTTCATATTGAATTGTTTTGTATTTCATTTGGTGTATGTATATGTGTTCACCTAGTTTGTTGTATGTAGATGTTGCATACCTTCTTACATAATAACTTATATTCATTACATGTCTTCCTGCATACTAAGCTACTTCATGTGCATTGTATTTTCCCTGCATTGCTAAATTTAAACAAACATAATGGCTGGAGAGGACGATGGACTCTTTGGCCGGAATGTAGATGAGGAATTACAAAGGTGGATACTTGTACTCTTATTTCATATTCTATTGTCCATTTTTTCATTTATTGTCTGTATATTTGTTGTGCTTGTTCTGCTTCTTTGCACCTTCTTTTTTTTCCCCTCTTTGTTCTTTTATTCCTACAAATATAATATCTTTTTGTGTATCCTCATGTGAATTGTATTCTGTTTGTTGTTACATTGGAATAAATAGAATTGTTTCTCTTTCTTTTACATGTATGTCTTCGTACTAACTTGCCTTCATGTCCATTGCATATTCGGCGTTTCTACCTTGAAAGAAACAGGTTGGTTGGACAGGAAGATGATTGTTTTGTGCAACAACAGAGGGTTCTATGGTACAATCTTCAAAAAGGTATACCAACTGTGATGGTAAATTAAATATACAAACCGAGTGGGGGCATATAATATTAGACTAGAAAATGATGGCTACGTAGAAATGGGTCTTTTTTCCCTCCCTATTTCTACTTTTTCCATTTTGTATTGTCTCTTTTGTTTTCTAATTGATCTACTTAGTGGTCTTTCTAAAAATGCCTTAGTTCGTCGGTTGGCGGATGAACATTTTCACATGTATGGTCATGCTTCTACCTTATTCTGTACTTACCCACTTTGTCGATGGCAGGTTCAAAATTGCTCCCCTGGCTTCCGGGGGTTCACGATATACAGATCGGTCATGGTGCCCTGCCCTCACTCCCTGTTTATTGTTATACATTTTTCCAGTAAAAAAAAATCAGATGCATACAATTTTACGCTTGTTTGGTCCTTCTAATGGACAATATACATTGCATATTCTTGTTACAATTATTTTGTAGTAGTCACCATTTTAATAAAAAAAAATGAAGAGAATGGGGCTAAAGATCTTATTTCCCCAAAACATACCTCCTCACTTAATAGGCACACGATGATTCAAATAATTAACACATAGTTCAACAAGAATGCATTAGGTGACCTTCTTTAGTCCATATGATGTTCATCTACACATGCTTATGTTAGAAAAAGTTGGACTAGTGACATGGCCATGAGCAATCAGTCATCCCGGACATCAGCAAACTAACAAGGCCAAAGGTAAATATGCATATGCTCTGCTCCTAGTATGTTTACCAAACAAATATCTAGGTTATTTATTCATCTATGTCATGGTGAATATGTTGATGTCATCTGCAATACATGGTTTGTAGTTCAGAAGAAGTATCAACAAGTACAAGTGAAACACCGAACATAGTGCAGGTTACGCAGAATAAGAGGTGTGGTTGAAAAACTCTGGATCCATAGTTCATCAAAGCCATGCGTGTACTTATTGGAATAGAAAAAAAAATTGCACACTACCATTCTCTTTAGTTTTCTTGTTAAAAAATTGTCACCGGGTCTAGAGTTGTAACACCCAAATTACTATCAATAGAGGACTTGAACAACCTTTGAATTGGACAAGTGTTTGTCGAGGAAATAATGGTCGTCTATAGCACCTACTGGGATAAGGAAAACAAAACTAGTTCCATTATGCATGTTGACATGACAGACAAGGAGGCCATGATGATAATGACACTAACTATTCCTACACAACTTGTCCAGAAACATGCATAAAAAATATTTCTGGGTAATGGGATATCCATTACAAATTTTAATATATTGCCCAAAACAGTATATGACTGTGGTGATTGTGATCAGATTATTTTGCTCAACGAAACAAGTGTTGTGAAAAAACTTCTCATTGTTTGTTCAGAATATCATTTCATCCTAGATGCGACTATCAGCCAGCTTGCACAAAGCAGTGATATTTACCCAATAGGAACCATTGGCATAGCTATCACACTAGGGAGAAAAATTGGCTCACAACACATTTTCCATATCAAGGATGGAGAGTTGGACAGCGACAAGGCAATGGTACAGCTTTCCATATCCATTTTTGTCCTTTACTTTTGCATGTGCATATCTCGGGTAAATTACACAAATATTGCATTGTTCCATGTTGCAGCTACAATTGTTCAATACCTATTCAAATTTGTTTTCATCAATGGAACAACAATTGCATAAAGGGAAGTTTCCACTTATTCTCTTCAAAAATATAACAAAGAAAGGGATGTTAGAGAAATGATCTTTCACACAACCCAAGCAATGTTTGCAACATATTTGTGACAAGATATAGCACATGATCTGAAGAAACTAGCTAGGTCTACAATTGTTGTGCGTATACATCCACATAATCATCCTCGCTTTGCTTATACAAATAGCCTTCACCAAATTTTTGCGTCTTGGTTTATTTATTTATTTTTTAGGGGAGGGGGTGCAGTTGTCTATTATATTGTTCGATGTATTAATTCCTATGCTTTTGTTTGCAAGTTGAAGGTGTTTTGGTTGCAGTGAATGTGTAATCGACCCCCTTTGAGCCTATATGTGTGAAATGCAACTCTCCTGCTTCTTCCTTCGCTTTGATAAGTGATGATACAATTGATTGTCTGCGATGTGGTGAAAAATTTCCATATATATATAGCCATTGCCTCAATGCTGTCATCCGAACCGTGGGAAACACAATCATGCATTGTACAGTTAGGCAGCCTCTATTACAAAATGTGCTTCTTAAGTTGGCATAATTGTTGTATGAAACATATCTACAGAAAAAGACAAGTAGTGTCTACATGCTGTGCAACTTTCAGATACACATCACATTTACCTTAAATGAGGACACTGCATTTTTTCATATCGGCTGAAGAAGGAAAAAAATATATATATATATATATCGAACTTTGGCAGGAAACGAAAATATCTCATGTGTCTCTGTAATATTTCTTCAACATCCAGATGAATGTTGGTCAGACTTGAATACTTGATATTGCATGTGCCTAAGATTGTTCAGTCCAAAAAATGGGAAACATGGCAGCAAACCCCATATATCCCATGGCCCCAGTTATTTTCTCCTGGGAAAATATATACCAGATGTAAGAGAAAACGAATGTCGCGACATCTTTTCTTTGTATATGAAATTGTTTAATGCAAAGGTCGATGTGTCCTGCTCTATGGAACCTTGTGGGAACTTGTTTCCATCCTATTTGGAGTTTAGTTGGTTCTTGGTTGTATGCTTTGTCTACCAATCTGTATATCGTGGAACTTTGAGTGTTGTTTGGAGGACACGGGACAATAGAATTGCAAGTTTTTAACCAGCTAGCCCGCGAATCCGCCTGTCAATTTGTATGGCGTTGTGACGCAAATGTAATATGTGGCTTGTTTTAACATTTTTCCTTGATCGATGAACTTGGTAAAATTAATCTCTTGGAATAATTTGAAATCAACAAATATATATTGTGTGAAATCCAATTGTGCTATCATATCAACAAGAGGCACTTAAAATTCAAATTGGTCGTTTTTATGCTTGCGGTGATATAATTTAAAAAATAATTGTTTTGTTTCCTTCAATTTTTTTTAAATAAGCAATTTAACATCCTTTGATAATTTTATGTACTTAAAATGTACACTATCAATATTTAATATTAAAAATTTTGTATTTGAAAATAATGTTTTTTATATAATGTTAGATAGGATGACCATTTGTAAACAATCGCAATCTTGAGACCACCATTCCTGGAGTTCGTCTGTCAATTTGTATATCGTGGAACTCCGAGTGCTATTTGGAGGACATGGGACAATAGAAGTGCAATGTTGAGCCAACCAGCCCGTAAGTCCGCCTGTCAGTTTGTATATCATGGAACTCTGGGTGCTATTTGTAGGAAAAAAAACAATAGAGGCCCAATTTTGAGCCCGCCAACCTAAGAACCTACGATCCAAAACGTGTCTAAGTATGGAATGTGTAACACACCCACGACGGGGCATGTTTTTTTTTATTTTCTTAAAGGACAGAAACTCCATTCATGGTTCCTAATTTGGAAGGTCAGGGAACCAGTCCGATCTCCTGGTCAAGGATCTTTGATTCTGAAGCCAAATAATTCTCTGGGACCTTGATGGTCTCGTTCTATAGTTAAACATAGAACATTTCAGCTTCTTGGTGCAGGTTTAAGGGCACCCACAACCTTCCCTTTCACCCTGCTATGAAAACCCAGAGTGTCGGGCCTTAGCTCCTTTTGTTTGATAAGCCCCCTCTTGATGTGACCTTCATGATGACCATGCGATTGCGAGCACCTGTCCTACCCAATCAACGGTCATGCCTTCATTCCATGTGGTTTAACTTTCAACCCATATCAACGGTCCAACGATCCTCTTCTCAATCGACGGTTGAGATCTCCTCCGAGTCTCCAGACTTCTGAGATCTCAAATCTCAAACCTTCCCCTGTCAAGGATCATTCTTAACTATGTTGAGCTAGAGCAGCTCTTCGATTCCCTGTTGGAATCTCATGAAAAAATCCACAGGTCCTTTATGAAACTCTGCCTGCATGACTAAGAACCAAGCACGAGCCTCACCTCCACATGAATACGGGTTGTGACCGCACGCCTATGCAAAAAGCACTTTGTGATTTCGCATGTCGGGACTTTGTGAGTGATCCACCCCTGACTCCCCGACTCCCGAATGTCAAAAAGATCTTAACGGATGCTAGCTCCTCCCTTGGCCTCCGTCCACGTGACCATTCATCATGACCCGGTGCTCACCTCTTCAAGCATGTCAAGATTTCACAGTTCATGCATTCCTTATGCGAACCACCTCTGTTCTCCTGATCCCTGAAATGTCGAAATGTCGATATTTTCCCTGGAAAATCAATGGTCCAGATCTCTCCTTGATCAATAGCAATGATCGTTTCGCGAATTCACGTTTCATGAGTTTTCACAAACTTTCCCTTTGACCTCTTCAAGTCGTGAGTCAGCGAAATGTTGACCGGCTGCCATGTGTCCCTCCCAATGAACGGTTAGGATAGTTGTGGCTCTTCCCCTTGAAAAAATTTGACATACATCGATCTCGGTCACATGTCCTCTGATGATGGATGGTCCTCATGATGTCAGGACTTTGTGTATCATGGAGTTGGCTCTTCTCCTGTACACTCTAAAGGACTAAACCTCGTGCACCTCCTCCAAATCCAACATTTGTTGGTCCATGCACTTCCATATCCAATGAATCAGTTATGTTTCTCTGCATGCTCTCCTATGTGCCTGCACATGAAGTTCAACGGTACAAATATTCCTTCTATAGCTTATTGGACGTCTGTTGTGCTCCTCCTCCTGAGCTTTGGCACCTTTCTTCCTAGACTTGGAAGATTTTGGTGCTTCAAAGGCCTTGACCTTTGCTTCCTCTACGAGCCCTGTGACCTTGGGTCTCGTCTGTGTTTTGGAAATGCTATTCCTCCTGAGCTTTTGAAACTTACTCAGTTCTAAGGGAACTCGACCCTCTTCTTCCTTAGAAGACTTCCGGTGGCCCTCCTGGCACACTTTTCACTTATCTCTTTTGAGCTTGGTTCTTAGGGAATTTCGAGTTTCCACATACTCTTGCGGTAATCTTCTTGCATCAAATCAATGGTCTATGACCTTCCTTGATCCAACGATCCAGATCACATCGCAACTTCGGGTTTTATAATTTTTAGTCGAGCCAATGTGCAAATATCTCGATGTGCGAATCCCCAATCTCACCAATCTGACGGTCAAGGATGGTCCCAATAGATCCTTAGATCCACGGTCCGGATCACGTCGCAACTTTGGGTTTTGGAAGTTTTAGTTGCTCCAACGTGCGAATCACCCGATGTGTGAATCTCGGATCTCGCCAATCTGATGGTCAAGGATGGTTCCAATAGATCCTTAGATCTATGGTTTGGATCATGTCGCAACTTCAGGTTTTGGGAGTTTTAGTCATGCTAATGTGAGAATCACCCGATGTGCGAATCCCCAATCTCGCCAATCCGACGATCACAACAGACCCTGGTTCCTCCCGAACGGATCTCATCCATTCATCTTCTAAACGAAAAGATATTCCCTTTCGATACTTGAACCTCACTATCCTTCCTGAGCTTCGTCGGTTATGAAGGATTTAAGAGCGTTGCGCTCTTTCTCCTAGACTCAACACATAGAAGGTTTTTCTACACACCTCTTGCGCTTCTTCATAAATTCTATAACTTAAGTGGTTATCAGTCTTTTCTTGCCTCACAGAGAGTTGGTGCATATCTGCACTATCTCTCCTGAGTTTAACAAACTACGCCCTCCAAGGGACTTAGAATGACTAGGAGGGTCGACATGCATACATGAATCTATACCTGAGGTCGACATATTCACAGTTCGTGGCTCTAGCTTAAACCCCCACAGGACTCAAGCATTTATGAGAACAAGTCATTCCCAATTCATATAATTTCTTACTTGCCTAATTAAACAACCAAGAAGAAATAGAAGGGATACAGTATATCCATTAAGCAATCATGCACATTTATGAAAACATTCATCGTATATCCAATTTCAATACATAGTTACAACTCAATTACACAGGGTAGGAGAATACTTATCTATTACAGGTTTCCGCCAACTAACTGCCTGTGGGTGTTCGTCCTTCCACCCTACCATAGGCTCAGAGGCATTCATTCTTAGCACTCTGGCCACCCTCGTGCCAAGCCATGATATTACCAGGGAACTCTCGTAGTTCTGTTCTCTGCAAATTTTAGAAATTTCTCTATATTATGGCTTCGACGAGGTTTATCATATGCTCACTCAACATCAAGCTCGCATCCTTTTATTCATTATCCCCTGGACAACTCTGCGCATCTCCCCTATGAGATTGCACTCTTGTCTGGTGTTTCCCCTTTGTTTTCCCCTGTGTATATATCTTACCTTCCTTCTTTTGGAAGGTTCCCGACCCATAATGTTCCTTCTGTCAGAAGGAAGCTCGGGTCTGCAAATCTCTGTGGTACTTTGGGCTAACATTCCGCAGCTAGACCATGCTCCCATTCATGGGGGTGGTTAATAATTCAACCACTGGTCCTTTCTTCATTAACTGATTTCTCTCCTTGGGATCTGAAGGAGGTTTTCATCCTCATCAAGGGAAATTTGGGGTTATTTGGTATAATGAACCCTCTCATATAGTTTTCACATTCTTCCTCTAGTGATATCATGGCCAGTACTTTCAAGGCTTCACCCCCACAATCAATTATTTGCAGCTCAAACAATAATACGTTTATATTTTCCACATGCCTCAGCATGGAAATCCTATTTTATGATTAATTACAAGCTGGGGGAAACACGATGTTACAGAATGAGGGATTCGTGCATTCTCTATAAAATCTCATGTACATACTTTATAAAAGTACATATTTAGTATGTATTACTAGTTTCTCGAAAAATTTCTCGGTGAGAAAGTTGGCGGATTTACGTGTTCATATTTCCGCTTACTTTTATATCACCAACCTGACCGACCGCTTACCTGTTTCAAATTGTAGAAAATTTTGTCTAATTAAATTGTACAGTATCAATATTTAATATTTATAATTTGGTATTGAAAATACTGTATTTAGATAATGTTAGATAGTTGATAGGGATTAGCATCCATAAACAATCGCAATCCTGAGCCCGCCAACCTTGGAGTCCATATGTCAATTTGTATATCGTGGAACTCTGAGTGTTGATTGGAGGACACGGAACAAGAGAAGTGCAATGTTGAGCCAGCCAGCCCACAGGTCCACTTGTCAATTTGTATATCATGGAATTCTCGATGCTATTTGTAGGGCACAGAACAATAGAGGCCCAATTTTGAGCCTGCCAGCCCGAGAACTTGCGATCCAAAAAGCGCCTACGTATGGAATGCGGGATCCTACATGATCTATAAAATCTCATGTCCATACTTTATAGAAGTGCATATTTAGTATGTATTGCTCATTTTTCAGAAAATTTCTAGGTGCGGAAGTTGGCGTATTCACGTATTCAGATTTCACTTACTTTTATATCACCATCCCAACCAATCCCTTCCCCATTTCATATTGTACAAACTTTTTGGCTCACGGTTTTTTTAATAAGCGAGTTACTAGATAGGCGGGTTAAATATTGATAATTTTATGTAATTAAATTGTACAATATCAATATTTAATATTAATCATTTAGTATTTGAAAATAATGTTTTTTAGTTAATGTTACATAGGATGACCATCCATAAACATTCACAATCTTGAGCCCGCCAATCCTGGTGTCCATATGTCAATTTGTATATCGCAGAACTTTGAGTGTTGTTTGGAGGACACAGGACGATAGAAGTGCAATGTTGAGCCAGCCAGCTCGCAATTCCGCCTATCAATTTGTCTATCGCGAAACTTTGGGTGTTATTTGTAGGACACGGAACAATAGAGGCCCATTTTTTAGCTCGCCAGCCTGAGAACCTGCGATCCAAAAAGTGGATAAGTATGGAATGAAGGATCCGTACATGCTCTATGAAATCTCATGTCCATACTTTATAAAAGTACATATTTAGTATGTATTACTCATTTCCTCCGAGTGCTGTTTGGAAGACACAGAACAATAGAAGTGCAATGTTGAGCCAGCCTGTCTATAAGTCCGCCTGTCAATTAGTATATCGCGAAACTTTAGGTGATATTTGTAGGATACAGAGTAATAGAGGTCCAATTTTGAGCCTGCCATCCCAAGAACCTGTGATCCCAAAAGTGGCCATGTATGGAATGCGGGATCTGTACATGCTCTATAAAAATCTCATGTCCATACTTTATAAGAGTACATATTTAGTATGTGTTACTTATTTTTCATATAATTCTTAGGTGCAGAATTTGGCAGATTCACGTCTTCAGATTTCACTTACTTTTATATCACAAGCCTGACGGATCGCTTCCCTGTTTCATATTGTAATAAACAAATATAAACTACGTGAAGTCCAATTATGTTATCATATCAATGCCAGGGCCTTAAAATTCAAATAGCTCGCAAGTCCGTTTGTCAATTTGTATATCACGGAACTCTAGGTGATATTTATAGGGCACGGAACAATAGAGGCCCAATTTTGAGCCCACCAGCCCGAGAACCTGCGATCCAAAAAGTGGCTAAGTATGGAACATGCTCTAATAATTTTATGTAATTAAATTGTACAATACCAATATTTAATATCAATACTTTAGTATTGAAAATAATGTTTTTAGGTAGTGCTAGATAGTTGATAGGAATCACCATCCGTAAATAATCGCAATCTTGACCCCACCAACCCTGGAGTCCGTCTGTCAATGTGTACATTGTGGAACTCCGAGTGTTGTTTGGAGGACACAGAACAATAGAAGTGCAATGTTGAGCCAGCCAGCCAGCCAGCAAGTCCTCTTGTCAATTTGCATATTGCAGAACTCTTGGATGTTATTTGTAGGACGCAAAACAATAGAGGCCCATTTTTGAGCCCGCCAACCCGAGAACTTGTGATCCAAAAAGTGGCTAAGTATGGAATGTGAGATCCGTACATGCTTTATAAAATCTCATGTCCATAATTTATAAAAGTACATATTATGTATTACTCGTTTTTTTTGAAAAATTTCTTGGTGCGGAAATTGGTGGATTCACGTCTTCGGAATTCAGTTACTTTTATATCACCAGCTCGACCGACCACTTGCCCATTTCATATTGAACAAACTTTTCTGTCTAATTAAATTGTACGTTATCAATATTTAATATTAATAATTTAGTATTGAAAAAATTGTTTTTAGAAAATGTTAGATAGTTGATAGGGATTACCATCCGTGAACAATCGCAATCTTGAGGTAGCTAACCCTGGAGTCCGTTTGTCAATTTGTCCGTAAACAATTGCAATCTTGAGGCCGCCAGCCCTAGATTCCATCTGCCAATTTGTATATTGCGGAACTCCGACTGCTGTTTGGATGACATAGAACAATAGGAGTGCAATGTTGAGCCAACCGACCCGTTGGTCCGCTTGTCAATTTGTATAATCTGGAATTATGGGTGTTATTTGTAGAGAACAGAACAATAGAGGCCCAATTTTGATCCCACCAACTCGAGAACCCGTGATCCAAAAAGTGCTTGGGTATGGAATGCGGGATCTATACATGTTGTATAGAATCTTATATCCATATTTTATAAAAGTACATATTAAGTATGTATTACTCATTTTTTCAGAAAATTTCTTGGTGCAGAAGTTGGGGGTTTCACATCTTCAAGTTTCAGTTACTTTTATATCACCAGCCTGATCGACCGCTTTCTCGTTTGATGTTGTACAAAAAAAAAATTCTAGTTAAATTGTACAATATCGATATTTAATATTAATAATTTAGTATTGAAAATAATGTTTTTAGATAATGTTAGACAGTTGATAGGTATTACCATCCGTAAACAAGTGCAATATTGAGGTCGCCATCCTTGGAGTCTGTCTGTCAATATGTATATCACGGAACTCCGAGTGTTGTTTGGAGGACACAGAACAATAGGAGTGCAATGTTGAGCCAGCCAGCCCGCAGGTCCTCCTGTCAATTTGTATAATGCGGAATTCTAGGTTCTATTTGCAGGGCACAGAACAATAGAGGCCCATTTTTTATCCCGCCATCCCAATAACCTGTGATAATAAAAGTGGCTAGGTATCATATCAAGGCTATTTGATTCGATAGAAAAACGTAGTTCAATTATTAATAAATAAACTATAAAGTAAAATTAATGATATATATCCTATAATATTAATATTAAATATCATATTCGTTATTAATATGTGATAATGTTTTGTTAAATTTTATTCAATTAATTATTCATATTTATTTTTATTTTTCATTTTTCATGTCCCGTTTGTTCCATGATATACATTTTGCACCCATCACTTCCGTCATATACATTTTGCACCCAACAATTCCAGACTCGCGGGTTGGCGGACTAGTGGGTTCACATTTATAATCATGCTTATGTATCACAAGTCCGACCAACCGCAACATGAGATTTATTCATTTATAGAATATTATAACATTGTACCAAGATTTATTACTCATTTTTCGGAAAATTTCTAGGTGCGGAAGTCGGTGGATTCACGTCTTCAAATTTCACTTACTTTTATATCAACAGCCCGACCGACCTCTTCCCCGTTTCATATTGTACAAAATTGTTGGCTCGCGGTTTTCTGAATAGGTGAGTTACCGGATAGGCAGGTTCAATATTGTGTTTTCATTGTTCCATCACCTGCAAACAACACTTTGACTTCCGTGATCTACAAATTAGCAAAAAAAATGAAATAAAATAATATATACTATGCTAAGTCTAATGCAACAATCATCTGAACGAGAGGACATTAAAATTCAAATTCATCATTGTTATACTTGCGGTGAAGCTAACAGTACAGAAACTTTACTTAAACATTCAAAAAAATGATTGAAGAAACTATAAACATGTTAACATCGAAACTATAAACATCGCTCGTTGTATCTATTCCTTGATTGAAGAACCTGTTAACATGTTTAATGCACTCCATAGTTACTGTTAATACCATCAATGGTGCTTTCTTACAGCAATTCTAGCTTCTGAAAATTGCCATCTGCTTTCTCTTTTCCCTCTTCTTTCCCTTTCTTACTTGTTTTTTCGGAAAATGTCTAGGTGTGGGATTTGGCGGATTCACGTCTTCAAATTTCCATTGTTACTTTTATATCACTAGCCTGACCAAATTCTTCTCCATTTTATATTGAACAAAAATTTTGAATCATGGGTTCCTGCATAGGCAGGTATATTTTCTGGCCCTTTTTTTTTGTAACTCGCCCGACCGCTTTCCATACTTGGGAATTTCTTGGAATTTGTTTCATGGATTGGCAGGTGGATAAAATGTACAATGCTTGGTCACAATTCACCATCACCTCTACCTTCATACCTTTTTCCAGATATGTAATTATTAAGCTATAATTCTAGAAGATTTGTCATTACTACGAATTAAACAAAGATTTGCGGAGAAGAGTTTTGAATCGCGAGTTCCTACATAGGTGGGTATATATTTTGGCCCTTTTTTTTGTAACCTACCTGACTGCTTTCCATACTTGGGAATTTCTTGGAATCTATTTTGCAGGTTGGCGGGTGGACGAAATATACAATGCTTGGTCGCAATTCGCCATCACTGCTACCTTCGTACTTATTTCCATATATGCAATTATTAAGCTATATTGCTAGAATATTTTTCATTACTACGAATTAAACAAATATTTGCAGAGACGAGTGTTATCCTTTCCAAGTATTCATTTCAAACATGATGTAACCTATTTCATGCGTTGGTCGGTTGGCACCTTTAAGAAATCTCTAATTCTTAATCTCTCTTCGTAGTCATTGCCACCTTCGCACTTTTTTCTAAATATGCAATTAGTGGACTTTAATGCTAACAACTCATTCCACACAAACCCTAGAGATTGTCATTGATCAGCAAAAGGCTTGAGGAGATCTTCCATTGATACGCATTAAACCATAATTTGTGGGGGGTTATATTATCCCTCCCCATTTTTCATTTCAAACATCGTCTGGAGCAAACGCAAAATTCTCGTTACCTTGTGGCAACAATTATGTCCAGATACATTAAACACATTCATCCATAATGGTCAGAGGTTCCAACATTATAGGGAATATTCTTACTACTCATCTCCCTACACCTAAGAGAAAAAAAGGAGATGATCGCTTAGTACACCGAGAGATATATTTCAAGCCAAAGAATTCCAAGGCAACCCTTCCTACTCAGAGAACCTGCCCAATTGCATTGATGGCTCGCGCAGAGGTTGATCTAATCGATTCCGAGCTGGAAGAAGATGATCTGATGCATAATGATATGACAATGGATTATGGCAATGCAAAGATTGTTCCCACTCCTGTGCCCAAATTGAAATCAACCATAATGGGAGGAAATTCCCAGCCCAGTGATGGCGATCCTGACAACACAAAAAGAAGTTTCAGAAAATAAACAGACACTAAACGCAATAGCCGCTTTGTAGCTTGAAAGTAGGAATTCCAGAGGTCCAAATTAGTCCATTCTGGGTGAAATACTTTCAATGTAAGGAAATGATATGTTGATGCTCCCAGAGATATATTTCAAGACAAAAAAATATTCAATTGTGGGACCATTGTCATGTTCTCCGGTTATACAATTAACATCTTTGGGAAAGAGGACCAGAACTCCCACTGGTGCAAGGAATATTTCTACTAGTCATATCCTTCCATCCAGAATGGACTAATTTGGGCCTCTGAAATTGCACATGCAACCTGTGTCCCTGTAGTTTTTTTGACTGTGTAGAGGCGGTTTCTAGTTGTCTCCTAACTTTCACTTAAGGGCTATTCCATTTTCCCTGTAAATTTTTTCGTGTTCTTGCTCACGGGAAGCTTCTGAAAACTATCAATTTTACCCCAGGATGATTCATCGAGGAAAAAACTGCAAGGATCCTACATACTGCGGATCAATTGCTTCTGTTTGTGGAAGATACGTTCAATGTTTTGGCCCGAAGAACTGGGTCCAATTTCTAAGGATAGATGTACAATACTCAGTGTTTATTTTTTATTTTTTAAATGGATTTGGTATTAAAAAAAAATTCCTTGGATTCTTCGTTGTTGGTCCTTTTCTAGATTTAACGTCTCTTCTCATTGGCATGGTTTGGTGGTCTCGTAGTTCTTCGATATTGTATTTACTTAGGTAATTTGTTCTGAGATGGAGCATCTAACAATTATATGACAATGTACTGTGTCAATCCACTAGGATTTTATGCAAACAAAAAATGGATTACACACAGTTTCAAGCCAACGTTCAATTCTATTTGCAATGCAGAGAGAACATAGAAATACCAAAGTACAATGTTGCGGCAAAATCATCATTCTTGTTTCTAGACATGCAATTATTAATTTTTAATGCTAACAACTCATAATGCAAGAAGTTTAATACTTAAGTTAATATGTTGCAGTCATGGAAGAATGTATCAAGAACACACTTATGCCCACACGTTGCAATAAAATCTAATCTTCAACAAATCAATTGTTGACAATTAGTAGAAAATGAAGTTTAATACTTAAGTTAATATGTTACAGTCATGGAATAATGTATCAAGAACACACCTACACCTACACATTGCAATAAAATCTAATCTTCAACAAAACATTTGCTGACAATTAGTAGAAAATGATGGTTTTGCAACAATGGGGCTTGTTTGAAACCAATTCTGTTGGAGTTACTTCACACACACCTAGGATTTATTTTTACTAAGGTTATTCTTTGTTTATTAGTCATAATTAGTCATTATCCAGTCTCCTATATTTTAGGGGAGAATATTCCACCTGGAGAATATTCTCTTTTAGTTGACACTTCAGTTTGACTAGTTGAGTTGAGTTTAGATGTTGCATTGGTTTTGTCACCAT
>CBVK0100228672.1:0-24397 GCA_900067695.1 Picea abies | reverse complement strand
CTTATACATACCACAAAAATGTGTTAGTCCAGGGGCATCATGAATTGTCCATAAAAGTATTCCATAGAATTTAAATTTCTTCTCCCCGATTGGTTTACATATGTCGTACATTGTGATGCTAGCCCATAACTTTAGTAGCTCATCGATAAGAAGCTCAATATATACATTCATATCTTTAACCTGGTACTTACCTAATTGTTTGAAATTACACATAATTACTAAAGGAATGATATCATGTAATATATATAATTAAAAAAATAAAGAAAAGATATTATGCAAAAATTCAAACAAATGAAAATGTTAAACTAAAATAATTAGTGTAAACAAATAACTAGAACAATCATTGTCAACATTATGTGCTCCCTCTTTATTGACATCCAAGGAGAAATGTTATTGTTGATAACAAAAATAGGCCACACTGAGTAAATAGACCTAAGCTCTTTGAATGGATTAACATCATCAGCTGCTAATGAAAGCCTAACATTATGAGGTTCATCTTTGAAATCTGCCCATTTTTCCTCAATTTCCCTAAATGCATAACCATCGGCAGGCATTCGAAGAACACCATCTTCACTTATGTTACGTGCATGGTAATCCATAAATTGTGCTATGCTTTCACACCTGAACAATCGTTGCAAACGTGGAATTATGGGAATATGTCAGAGAACCTTTCGACACACCCTTTTTGTTACTTGATCGGTTTGATATCTACTAATAAGACATTGTAGACATTCGGTTTTCAAAGCATGTTGTCCATAATATATAATATGGTCATTAGGAAATGCATATATAGTTTGATAATCCATTCCAATGTCTTTAATAATGGCATGCAAACTATTGTTCCTGAGTTTATACTTTAAGGCTCTAAACTATACCGTCAAGGCATCCGTAAAGATAAAGGTAATTAAAGGGTAAGAATCAAAATGAAAGGTAAATCAGAGTTGGTTTCTCAATTGCCTCTGTCTAGCTTCCCATTGTTCTTGGATGCTAATATCTCTCTTGATAGCTACCCATGAACATTCTAATTCAACCTGGTTAGTTGTTGTTTGCAGAATAGTGTTAAACAAGTTCAAAGAAATGCTAGTTTGATCTTGGAGGCCAGGTTCTATGTTGGTTTGTCTATTATTTGGGACTGGAAAATAAAGTTTTATTTAAATAAGAAAAGTTTGAAGATTTGTTGCTTCAGTTTTTAAGGGATGAAAAGAGAAAAAGAGTTTTGGAACTCAAAATAATAACATAATAACAGTTGAGGCCATTTCCTATACTTGAAACAATTTTGAGAATAGTAAAGTAACAAAGTAGCATCGCTGAGATAATATGAGGCTTTAATCATGAAAGAATCTCATATTGTAACATGAGGCAAAGAAGAAAATGAGATTTCTAATGAAGTGTAAAATATAATCATTCAAATGACCTACAGGTCTTGAAACTGTTGATAGCAATCACAGAGGAAAAACTGTAAATGATTTAATAACCAAATCAATTCAAACTACAATAGATGTGTGAAATAAACTTATAGTTAATCATTCATTAGAAAGACGTAAGAAGAAAAATATTGAAAACTATTGGAAACAGGGTAAAAGAACACATAGCTTCAAGTTGACAGAATTCAGAATCTCGTCTGTATTATTTATATCACAGTGGATTGGAAAACTTTTTAATACAATCGTCTCTCTCAAAAACCAAAAGCATTTTCTCATTCTTGTGAAAATATATTTATACATGATCACCAAACATTTTTCCCGTTGGTGATTAACTAACTTCCTAAGACTAACGGTTACATGAATGAACAATGTCAAACCGTTTACATTTCTATTCTAATTGTTTTATTATTCCAATGATGAAAATCTTCAAAACAATATTTCATGTCTGCGCTGATGAACCTCCTCCTTCTGCTTTAAGACAATGAATACATTTTCCCAGAAACTGTACTAAAACTCTGGGAGCTTTTGGAATATCCTTTGCTTCAAATAAGAAAAACTTTCTCTGCAATTATGGCAGACGATCTTCAATAATCTTTCTTGTGAACTTAATAGTTTGTAGTTTTAAGTTAGGCATTACTATCCATTTGTCGATTTGAGTGACATTGATTACCTTTATTTGTGGGATCTCTTTCTGAATTTCTTCCAGATCCTCTTTGAATCTTAATTGATGCTTAACAATGTTAATTTCCCCTAACAACCATGAACAGTCGTTTTTTCCAATGTTCAATGAAGTTTTCTCTAAAAGGTCAAAAATTCCTTGACAAGTGTCATTAACTTCTCTGGTCATTCTTTTGTTTTCTATGAGGTCTTCCTCCCATACCTTGAGTATTACATCACCTTTAATCTTCTCTGAAACAGATAGTTTGTGAGCCTCCCCAAAATCCTCTTTTGTTGAAAAAGCCACTGCTTTTTGGAAAGTTGCTCTGGCTACTTTCACTTCTCTTTCTTTCTGGAGAATATTTTCCAAGGATTTACTTATTTCCTAAAAGTAATTCTGAACAAATTCCAAATTAAAAAACACTCCCTGTTGTTCTTTTTCTATCTTCATATGTATTTCCAATACCTGGGCCTGGAAGATTTCAAGCTCTACCACTTGATTTGAAATGGAATTAATCTTATCTTGTAATTGTTTATTTATTTCCTCTTGCTTTATGACATGTTCTTGAGTGACCTGTATTTTATTATTTTCTTCCTCTAAGCTTGCTTTCATTTTTTGAATCTCTTGAATATCATTTAATCTAGCTCGTTCTAGACCCTTTTTTTATCCCCCAACTAATATTTCTTCTAGTCTCCTTTAATTGATCCTGTCGCTGAGCTATCATCTGATCTTTCTGCTCCAACATAGTTGTCAAACTACCCACAGAGTATAAATTTTTCGATGCTAAGGCTCCCATTGTGCCTGCTATCTCTGTAGCGAATTCTCCCTCTTTAAGTTTTTGTCCATCTATAATGATATTGTGCTTTTTAATAATCATATCTCCTCTTGGATGCATTTCCTGTTTTAGGATAGCCTTTCGCTTTTTACTGAAAAAATAATCAGAGGGAGGAATCTCATCTCTAGAAATAGGCTTAAGATCACTTATGTATAGAGCTCCCTCTTCGGGGTTTCCATAAGTAGACTGCAATGGAGTCAAAGAGGTAATGGGACTTCCAAGTTCCATTGATGTTGTTCCTCCTACTTTTTTGGGAATATTTTCAGGGATTTCCGAGGGTATTTCCAACTCCTTTCCTTTCCCTACCTCTGATTTTTCTTCCTGAGGAACCTCTATTTCTTGTGAAGGCATTTCAGTCTCCTTCATTTTTCCCTTTGTATTTTCTTTATCCTGTACATTTGTTTCAAAGCCTAGGGGAGGCCCTTCCAGCTCTGGAGGAGGGGTCGTGGATTCACCCTGCAAATTTTTTGGCAAACAACTTCGCTTGTGACTTTGGAAGGACATGAAACCAGTCTGTAAGTCGGGCGATGAGGCTCATACCCTATTCAATACCTCCTCATAAGTTTTAACCTCCTTGAATATATCATCATAAACAGATTTTTCATGTTCAAAAGCTTTCATATTACAGTGCATCAAATGTTTGCTTACTAATTGATAAGGGTCATACTTTCTGTGCTCAATATCTACCAGTTTTATTTCTTCTAAAGCTTCGGCTTCCACTTTAGAATGGCCTAGGTTTAGTAATGAAAATTTCCCGACATACACAGGGAAGATTGGTCTGGATTTATTTTGAGCTGCCTTTAGCTCTATTCCAATACCACCTTTCACTATTTGATGTGCTACCTCCCTCAATACCAGTCTGTCCGGGAGGAATTTCGGAAGTGCGTGAGGGGGGATTGAGCATCCATAAACCCTAATGTAAGAGAAGTTTTCATCAACAAACCAATCGGCTATTTCTTTGAGATTTCCTGAGACTGACTCAGAAATGCGAGGGGGTTCACAACCATAAAACATTTTATGCATTGGAATTATAATAAAAAGACAAATTTTGTAAAATGCATTTTTAGCATTTTCTTCCCATAGCACAGAGTGATACTCGTGAATGGGTTCGGGGCAATTTATGTTCCAACTCCAATTCATCGAGGGAAAATGAGTCACAAAGCAAACTGTTTCCATAATGTACGCTGACATGTAAAAGGCCACTGGTTGACCTTTAGATTTTGTGACTCTGTAATTTGAAACTTCCTGAGCTAGGTTATCAAACAAAATCTTACTCCAATTGAAAGTATATCCTTCTGAAGATTCTTCTAAAAAGGGCACCCATTCTGCAGGAAAATGGCAGGGATTCTTTTTCCCGAAAAGTCTACATAGCATAATGGCTACATAGACCATGTATTCATTCAAAGATGTTGTGGCATAAACCCCATGGGTATCGGCCCTAAACTTTGATGGACATCTCCACCATTCTCTGATTAAATTGGGATAAGTTATGTCTACCTCAGTACACTCCTTCCTTTGAAATTCAGCTAAAAACTCAGCATTATAAGTGTACTTAGGATTTCGTGAGAGTTTATACGTTACTTGTATATGTTCTGGCCTGAATGAGCTAACAACGACCCCTTGATCATTTAAAATGCTCCTTGTCAGGATATCAACCTTTTCCAAGGCCCAATTGATCATGTCGTTGTATTCCCAAAGCCGAGGGCATGCTTCGATCTTATGAAGCTCTGATTCTGCTACATCTCGAAAGTGATTCTCAGAATCAGTAGGAGAATTCTTGATTTCGTATTCCAGGAATTTAGAGATTTGTGTCCAGGATTTAATTGAGTCGATGGCGTGTGGTGTAGTGTCGTATATGATATCTCCTTCTGGGTTGTGCATCTCCTTTGTATCTTCACTCTTCTTCAGTGCTTTCTTTGGTGCCATGACTCTATGTTACATGCAAAACCTGTCACAGAAAAGGAGTGTATGAGCTCAGCTGAATGCGTCTTACGTTTTGATAGTATGGAACAGAATATGTTGCGAAACACAGACCCTTAAACTCTCTTTTAATTCATTTAACGATGTAGGTACTAACGCAGCTAACAAGAATTCAAAACATTGAATGCAGTGGATATTTACTAAGATACGCATTAGTGTCACGTATCATCAGTTATCCTTTATTAAAGTGGCCGCATTTTGGTGCTTTTGAATTCAAATTTCAGAAAATTTCATTTGATCGGAAACCGAAACATGAACTAACCTAAAAAGTTTGATTGTCATTAATTATGCTTCCAAAACAGAATTAATTTAGACTAAACACAGATTAGGAGTCGAGACTTCGTGTTTTGGGATTTCGGGGATCGTGTTGACAAGAGGTATGTTATCACTGAATCCCGATTTCCGAAATTGTGAAATCATGAGAAGTTTAAATTATGACTTAACTTTGTTTTAGTAAGTTAATTAATCAATATTAAAACCGCTTTAACTCTTTCGGGATTTTGGGGGTCGTGTCGACAAGAGGTATGTCATCAATGAATCCCAATTTCCGAAATTGTGAAATGATTAACTTAAGCCTTAAATTTTTGTATTAGTGAATTAATTAATTAGGATCAAGGACTAACTTCCAAAACATAATTAATTTAGTTTAAACACAAATTTAAGAATCAGGACTTTGCGTTTCAGGATTTTGGGGATCGTGTTGTCATGAGGTATGTCATTGACGAATCCCAAATCCCGAAATCGCGATATGATTAATTTAGTCTTTAATAATTAGTAAATTCCATATTTCAAGAAATCGGGGATCAGGATTCCACGATTGGAAATGCATTAAAACATATGTTATCAGTAAACCCCGAATTCTGAAAAACTTTTTAAAGGTTAATCTTAACTCCTTTAGGGTTTAAACTTTTCGTGATTTAAAAATATAAGCTTTACAGAAAGCAAATCAGGACTTTTATAACATTTTTTATTTTTTTCCTTATATTATTTGAAGAATAAATCTTGTTGGTATTTCGGTACCGGTCTTTTGGAAAAGATAGTGAGGGTTATGCTTCATGAAAAGACGAAACCCGAAAAAGAAAGATTTTAGTTTTGAAGATAAAAAATTTAATATATGTTTCAACATAGGCTCCAATTGGGGACCTCGTCTCCTTGTGGGACGAGGAGAACAGGTAGACTTAGTGTCTTTATTGGATAAATGGAGTCAATGGCTTCTTTCAGTAGAACTTGCTTAGGAAAGGGATACAGAGGGAGAAAGAGATTTCGTGTTTACTTATGAAAAGATTTTCAAAACTCTCAACGTTGTAAACTCAGCTGTAGCCCCATTCTTGATCTTCTCCTTCTCGCTATTGAATTTAAGTTTGCTTTAAGATGGTCAAAACAATCCTAGGGAATCCAATAGATCTTGCGGCTTTTGTCTTTCATCAAACGAAGTAAATTTCATGTTTTTAATTGGGGAGACATGTCTGGACTTGGGATGCAGATCCGGTTTCGAAAAGGATGGTAACCAGGGTAGAGTGAAAATTACGTATGACAGCCTTCCAGATACCTCAGATATTTCTTCACTGCCAGCGAGCCTGTTTAGTACCCTGGTGAAGTTATCTATCCCTTTTTACTGAATTTCCTTTCACCACTTCGAATCATAATTATGCATTTAAATGCTGAGACGAGGGCAATCATTTAAATGAATTTCCTTTCATCGTCTTCTTGGACTATATGGGGGCAATCAAATATGAATTTCCTTTCACCATATGTCTTATATTTTACTTTTTGAACATGAAATGGGGGTAATCAGTGGTAGTAAGTATACCAGGGATGGTATCTGTGTAAAAATTGCAGTATAGGTCTGTCAACTTGCTTTGATTTCCCTGGACCAACCCTTTTTAACTTTCAAAACACCTTAGTCTGTAGGGAAAAGGGGGAAGGTTAATTCCAGTGGTCTTCCTTCGAGCAAGCCTAAACCCTTAGAAAACTGTTAAGAAATCTAGGAAAGTCAGGATCATCCTAAGAATAACCTATTTAATCAGAGAATGAGAAGTTATGAGGACTGGTCTACCTTTTAAGAACTGTTTTTCAGCTTCCAAAGCTAAGACATAATCTATTCTCCCTCTGTGGGAAACCCGGAAAGATATTTGGTCTTTTATGAAGGAAAAACCGAGGGTAGAAAGGGGTGACGGAGAAAAGACTTGGAAATCGAAAAACAGAGGTCATGAATTAAACCCAACTCTTGGAACTCTTTCTCACAGATGCTTTTCTCTTTTTATTTATTTTAATTACCTCTTATCTTATTCTAGGTGAAACTCTTAGGGCCTAGATTTTGAAATCATTCTCTTAGTGACCTATCACACTCACGAGACAATCACCGCACTTTTTTACAAAAACCTTTGTTTGAAAAAATAGACTTTTCTGGAATTCACACCTTTGCCTTACCATTTTCGTTCTCTTTTGAAATAACGGAAAATCTTATCTATCACCTATTTTCGGCGAATTTATCTTCCGCTATAAGGTTGTTTGTTTGCTACTTTCACTTGTCGGGCTGTCAACCAGAATCCTGTAAGGGAACAATGCGAAGAGTATCAGGGCTTTTAAAATAATTGAATACATTGAGAATTTTGTATCCCTACTTCTAGAAAAACATTAACCTATTTTTTTTTATTATTTTTTTTTTTTAGACAGAATGAAAGTAGACTTACCAAAGAAAATTACGAAATAAAAAGAATAAAAAAACCAATATATACAGTGGGAATTATGGAAATTAACTATTCCATATAGTATTTTAAATAATGCCCGTTGACAGGGGCGTTCAGGATTTTACCATCAAATTTTCTAATAGAAACAATTTTTTTTCCTTCAGGAGATGCAACCTTGAACAGTCTGTACCAGATGTGATCGAATTTACCATGTTTCATCGAGTCTTCCTTCCTAGCATCCCATTTTAAAACCAAATCTCTGGGGAGAAAATCCCTGTCTTTGGCCTTACGATCGAATAGCGCTTTCATGTCATCCTGGTATTTCTGCAGCCTTTCATCCACTTCGGCCCTGTGTTGTTGGACTTCAATCAGCTGGTTTATTCTTCTTGTGACATGATTTGGTTCTTCCTTCTCATCTTGCCAAAGTTTCATTATGGGAAGCGCTAGATTTATAGGTAACACTACATCGGTCCCGTACACCATTTGGAAAGGGGAAGTATCGATAGACTTTTTCGTGCCTATCCGATTTTCCCACAGTGCATATTTTAAATGCACATGCCAAGATTTCTTTTTTTTGCTCAACACTTTCTTAATTATATTGATTAGGATCTTGTTTGAAGACTTGGCCAGACCATTTCCCTGAGGGTAGTATGTCGTGGAGTGACCAAGCACAATATTATATTTTTGGCAAAAACTGACCATAGCCATAGATTTAAAAGCCTGTGTGTTATCTGTGACTATCTTTCGGGGCCAACCAAATCTAGACAAAATATTCTCTTCTAAGAAATCTATTACCACCGAATCAGTAGCCCTTCTAGTTGGAATAGCTTCTACCCATGTGGTGAAGTAATCTGTAGTAGTCAGGATCCACCTATGTTGAGCACTAGAATGAGGATTAATTTCGCCTATGAAATCTAATCCCCATTGCTGATAAGGAGCTTCCGTCTTAACCAGAACCATTGGCATTGCTGAGAGTTTATGTTTGCCTGAGAACAATTGGCAAGGGTTGCAAGCTCGTACCTTAGCGTTGACATCTGAGAAAATTTTGGGCCAATAATACCCTGCCCTCAGGATATTATAAGTTGTTTCCCTCCAGACGTGGTGTCCTCCACATACTCCTTCGTGAAATTGGCTTATGACCTTTTATATTTCTGATTCGACCAAGCAAACCAACAGGAAGCCAAGAGGGTCCTTCCAATACAATTGTCTTTCGGATATACAGTATTTGACCACATGTAGCTTCAGCGTTCTGGCTTTAGATGAGGTCAAGTCACTTGGGCACTTCAAGGTCAACAGGTAGGACACTATGTCTTTGTACCAATCTAATAAAGCAAACTTCTCTGTGATTCTAATTTCAACTATTTGTTCATCGAGTTCGTTAATGTCCACACACTCTTCACTTCTCTGTAAGCCATTTATCCCGAGAACTCTGAAATTTGATTCAGCTAATAGTTTATCTAAACCTTTCCCCTTCACTAGTTTCGTTGGTTTAATCTCCAAATCGAATTCTTGAATTTTGGCAAGCCACCGTCCTCTTTTTCCATCACTGTCAGACTGAACCAAAATATCTTTTAAGGAGCTAGTGGGTACGTACGCAATCACCTTAGAATGCAACACATAGGTTCTGAAAGCCTTTAACGACTTCACCATAGCATATGCTTGTTTTTCCATTATATTATATCTAAGTTTGGAGTCTCTAAGACTTTTGCTAAAAAAGGCTATCGGTTGCTCGAAACCTTCTTCATTTTTTTGGAGGAGAATCGCGGTGAGTGTGTGTTTTGAGATGAATGAGAAAATAAGAAAATCCTTTTGATAATCAGGGCTTGCTAGTACGGGTGCCTCGCTTATAACCTTTTTGATGCGTGCGAACGATGCTTTAGCTTCCGCTGTCCATTTCACTTCATTGTTTTTCTTTAGCATATCTGTGATCAATTTCACGATTTCAACAAAGTTTGGAATAAATCTTCTCAAAAAAATTATTTTTCCTAAGAATGATTGAATCTCTTTTACATTCCTAGGAATATTTATTGTGTCTATAGCTTCAACTCTTTTAGGGTCAATTCTAATTCCATCTCGAGACATAATGTGGCCCAAAAGTTTACCTTCTTGCATAGCGAAGTGAGACTTTTTGGGGTTTAAAGACAAACCAAACCTGCGACATTTTTCAAATGTCTGCTTGAGATTTATCAGATAATCTTCATTAGATTTAGAAAAAATGGTTAGATCATCAAGATAGATAACCACAAATTTGTCTCTTTCGCCAATGAAAGAGATATCCATAGCCCATTGGAAAGTAGCACCTGCATTCATCAAACCAAAAGGCATCTTATCATACATAAATGTACCCCAAGGGGTGGTAAAGGCTGTCTTTTCTTTATTGTGTTCACAGATGGAGATTTGATTGTACCCAGAAAATTCATCGATCATTGACATCCTATTTGCCCCAACTACTTTTTCTAAAACATGATCCATTTTGGGTAGGGGGTAATTATCTTTGAGGGATGACTTATTAAGATTTCTGAAATCGACACATAGTCTAATTTCCCCGTTTTTCTTTCTAACCGGGACCAGGTTTGCTACCCAATCAGAGTATCTCAACGGTACAATTACTTTTGCATCCAGGATTTTTTTGACTTCCTTTTCGATCACGAGCAATAAAATAGGATTAATTTGTCTGAGTTTTTGTCTAAAGGGTTTGACACCAGGCTTCAGGGGTATCTTATGTTCGATCACAGAGGTGTCATAGGTTCTCAACTCTTCATATGACCAAGAGAAAATGTCTTTGTACTTTCTAAGCAACTCTGCATATTTATTTTTGGTTACAGGGGACAAATATTTGGATAGATTCACCAACCGAGGGTTTTCTGTAGTACCTATGTCACAGTCCTCAACTTCTTCAGGTTGAGGCTGTAGGGTGGATTTTGAAGGGATATCATCTTGATTGAATAATATTTCCAAGGGAATTAGGCCCTTGGGTATCTGGTTATTTTTAAGAACAAGCATTCAGTGATTCGCGATTTTATCGTGAAACTCTTGAGGATCCTCTCCTTCCTGCATGATCCAAATGGGGTCATTTTGGTTTTCTTGGTCGGCGTGCATTTCGGCAAACTCATCTATAGATTCAAAAAAATTGCGAAGTTGTTCATCATCCTCAAAGACTTGCCAATGTTGTATGTTATTCTGTATAGAAGGCTGGTGCCTCATTTGTATGTGATACTTTAGTTTAAACGCAGTGGGAGGTGTGAACGTTGAGGCTGCTTTGGCTAATGCATCAACCTGTTGGTTTTCAGTTCTTGTAATGAAATGAACCCTAACAGAGGAGAATAAATTGTCAATCAGATCCCAGATGCAATTCCTGTAGGACCTCAACCTAGGATGCTTGGCCTGGTACTGTTGGTTTACCTGTTTTATGATTAGCTCAGTGTCACCAAAGACTTCAAGGTTTTTTATTTTCATTCTCCTAGAGGCTTCTAAACCTAGCACTAAGGCTTCATACTCGCATACGTTATTTGTGCAGTCCACATTCCAATGTAGCCTATATGAAAAGGGGATTACAAATTGATCATCAAGAGCCACAAGGAGTGCCCCAGCTCCAGCTCCAAGGTAAGATGAAGCACTGTCAAAATACATCTTCCATACACCAGTGCTATATACATTTTTTTTAATTTTTTCTTTTTCTGTTTTTTCTTTTGTACAACTTTCGTTTATACCTACCTCAAAATCATCATCAATAGATAAGATACAATTTCCTAAATCTTGATCAGCAATATATACAGGGTGGTTATTTGGGTTATGTGGATCACCTATTGTGAATGCCAACCTAGTCTCTCTGTAAAGATGTGTGTATTGTCCTCCAAAAACTGGAATCGTAGCGTATGTCATGTCAAGCTGGAGAGATCCTCCAATCTTGGCACCCCATGACCTAGATAACAGCAAACCATACTTCAGAGGGATGTTGACGACCACTACATCCATAAAAATGCTTTTTGCAGGTATTTGTGTCAGATTGACCACCAGGTCTTTAATCATACCTATGCATTTGACCTTTCTTGAATCGAATGAATATAAGTCTCCATATGGCCTGGTGATTTCGAGACCTAGTTTCTCCATAATGGCTTTTGGCATCACATTGTGGGATGCTCCAGACTCTAGCATGCAATTATGAAGTAGGTGGTCGAACAAGGTCAGCATGATATAGAAGGGGGCCATAGTGTCTCTCGCACCTTTGAAATGCGGACCAAAAACTATGTTCGGCTTATCATCTTCTAAGTTGATGACATCGGCTTGACTTTTTTCTTCAGAAAAGCTAATCATCTTGGCAATTTGCTTTCTATATATGGGATTTTTAGCTAGTTCGACAAGTGGGATAGGGATTTTGATTTTGTTTATTTCATTTTTGAGACTAAAATTTCCTAGAGCCTTTTCGCTCTCTATGTTTGGGGCCTCCATTCCTTTCTTTTCATCTTTTCTTTGTGGTGCGAATTTGATTTCACCCACAGGGACCTGTGTTTTTGCGGCAGGTGTTCCTACTGACTTTGGCTTGACAGGTTGCGTGTCAGCGGTGTGATTTTTTGCAGTTTGTTTGTCATCAACCTTTGGAGTTGCTTCATTAGTTTCACCCCTAGGCAAGATCTTTTTTGTTGGGATGGTTGGAAGACACTTGTTCCTAGGTCTTAAATTATATTTCTCATGTAGTTCAGCTATAATATCATCCACGATACCCTGATAGGTCAAATCTTCAGACGTATCATTGCTAACATCATCTTCCGATCTAATTTTCTTATTTAAGGATTTTTCGTAATCTTGTCTCGATAAATAAGGTGATTTATTATCATTGCCAAGATTATTAATATCCTCATCAAACTCTTCAAAATATTCTAGATCTTCCTCTCCAATGAAGTTTTCACTTTTGAAGGGGGTTGGGATCTTTTGATCTTCATTTTTAATTGTTTTTTGTGGGGCCTGAGGATCAAGATTCCTTCTAAAATCCTTCCTAGGAAAATTATCCCTTTTTGATTTATCTAGTTCCATTTTTGAGATCTTATTTGAAATTTCTCTAATTACCCTAGTTGTCTCGTCTATTTTATCTCTCGAGGATTTACCTGATCCTGAGGATCCACCTTGTTCTTTGAATTTCCTATTTTCTTTATTCTCGGTTTCCATTTTAGATTTGAATTTCCCTGATGCCATCATGTTCGATTCAATCTCAAGAGAATCATCTTGCATTTTCATGAGATCTGTTGACCTCCTTTCTCTCAATAATAGGGAAAAATCGGGATCAAAGGTGCCAGCAAAAGTCACCTTTGCTGCGGGTTGAGAAGGTTTGACTTCAACCAGGATTTTATTATATAACTTGTTAAACCTTTGCGTGAACTCTAGAACAGATTCTGAGTTTTTCTTTCTAAGGGCTCCGAATTCGGTTAGGTAATAGAGGTGGTCCCTCCTCTCCCCCCATTGTCTAATAAAAGCATTTTCAAGTTCTTCATAAGATCTTAGAGATCCAGTTGCTAAGGCTCGGAACCAAGTCCTCACTTGTCCTTCGAAAGTCTGAACGAGGACTCTGGAATAGACATCTTTGTGTTCAATTCCGAGGATGTCAGCAAATTGGTCAAAAACCTTTATATGTTCTTGAGCAGTCAAATCTCCTTCCCCTGTAAACTTGGGAAGGCTTTTCATATAATTTTCAGGAAGGTCATGTAGGGGAACTGGGAGGACGAGGGGGGCATATCTAGAAGCTATTTTAGCAAAAATTCCAGGAAGCAGTGCCTGGCCGCCTGCTGGTCCTCCTGGGGTACCACCCCTAGCTCATGCACCTCTGTGTGCGGCCATTGATAGATTAGAGGTTGAAGCTCGGAGTGTGTGAGGAGAGGGCTCGCGAAAATATGAGGAATATTCCTCATGAAAAGAAAACGTATTGTATGACAAGGGAAGAGAGACAGATCTCTCAAGGGTTTCCTGAACGTTCAACTACGTAAAATCAGGCTGACAAATAGTATGTATGGGTGAGATGATTCGTCTAAGAGATCTTCGTGATTTTAAAAAAATTTCCGGATCAAAGACTGGAGAGGTATGCTTGTCGTCCGGGTTCTTTCTAGTGTTCTTTTGGCTAATAGCCAGTTTACTTATTATGGAGTCGCCAAGTCAAAAATATAAGGTAGCCTTAAAAGGTTTTCTACCTTTGTTCACTATCAAAGAGAGAAAGTGTCAATGTCATTCTTCCCACGGAAAAGTTTCGTTTCTTAGCTCCCCGAAAACGACGCCAAAAAGATGTTGTTCCTGAGTTTATACTTTAAGGCTCTAAAGTATACCGTCAAGGCATCCATAAAGATAAAGGTAATTAAAGGGTAAGAATCAAAATGAAAGATAAATCAGAGTTGGTTTCTCAACTGCCTCTGTCTAGCTTCCCATTGTTCTTGCATGCTGATATCTCTCTCGATAGTTGCCCATGAACGTTCTAATTCAACCCGGTTAGTTGATGTTTGCAGAATAGTATTAAACAAGTTCAAAGCAATGCTAGTTTGATCTTGGAGGCCAGGTTCTATGTTGGGTTGTCTATTATTTGGGACAGTCATGGAAAATAAAGTTTTATTTAAATAAGAAAAGTTTGAAGATTTGTTGCTTCAGTTTTTAAGGGATGAAAAGAGAAAAAGAGTTTTGGAACTCAAAATAATAACATAATAACAGTTGAGGTCGTTTCCTATACTTGAAACAATTTTGAGAATAGTAAAGTAACAGAGTAGCATCGCTGAGATAATATGAGGCTTTAATCATGAAAGAATCTCATATTGTAACAGGAGGCAAAGAAGAAAATGAGATTTCTAATGAACTGTAAAATATAATCATTCAAATGACCTACAGGTCTTGAAACTGTTGATAGCAATCACAGAGGAAAAATTGTAAATGATTTAATAACCAAATCAATTCAAACTACAATAGATGTGTGAAATAAACTTATAGTTAATCATTCATTAGAAAGACATAAGAAGAAAAATATTGAAAACTATTGGAAACAGGGTAAAAAAACACATAGCTTCAAGTTGACAGAATTCAGAATCTTGTCTGTATTATTTATATCACAGTGGATTGGAAAACTTTTTAATACAATCGGCTCTCTCAAAAACCAAAAGCATTTTCTCAGTCTTGTGAAAATATATTTATACATGATCACCAAACATTTTTCCCGTTGGTGATTAACTAACTTCCTAAGACTAACGGTTACATGAATGGACAATGTCAAACCATTTACATTTCTATTCTAACTGCTTTATTATTCCAATGATGAAAACCTTCAAAACAGTATTTCATGTCTGTTTTGATGAACCTCCTCCTTCTGCTTTAAGACGGTGAATACATTTTCCCAAAAACTTTATTAAAACTCTGGGAGCTTCTGGAATATCCTTTTCTTCAAATAAGAAAAACTTTCTCTGCAGTTCTGCCAGACAGTCTTCAATAATCTTTCTTGTGAACTTAATAGTTTGTAATTTTAAGTTAGGCATTACTATCCATTTGTCGATTTGAGTGACATCGATTACCTTTATTTGTGGGATCTCTTTCTAAATTTCTTCCAGATCCTCTTTGAATCTTAACTGATTCTTAACAATGTTAATTTCCCCTAACAACCATGAACAGTCATTTTTTCCAATGTTCAATGAAGTTTTCTCTAAAAGGTCAAAAATTCCTTGACAACTGTCATTAACTTCTCTGGTCATTCTTTTGTTTTTTGTGAGGTCTGCCTCCCATACCTTGAGTATTACATCACCTTTAATCTGCTCTGAAACGGATAGTTTTTTAGCCTCCCCGAAATCCTCTTTTGTTGAAAAAGCCACTGCTTTTTGGAAAGTTGCTATGGCTTCCTTCACTTCTCTTTATTTCTGGAGAATATTTTCCAAGGATTTACTTGTTTCCTGAAAGTAATTCTGAACAAATTCCAGATTAAAAAACACTTCCTGTTGTTATTTTTCTATCTTCATATGTATTTCCAATACCTAGGCCTGGAAGATTTCAAGCTCGACCACTTGATTTGAAATGGAATTAATCTTATCTTGTAATTGTTTATTTATTTCCTCTTTATTTATGACCTGTGCTTGAGTGACCTGTATTTTCCAATTTGCTTCCTCTAAGCTTGCTTTCATTTTTTTAATCTCTTGAATATCATTTAATCTAGCTCATTCTAGACCCTTTTTTATCCCCCAACTAATATTTCTTTCAGTCTCCTTTAATTGATCATGTAGTTGAGCTATCATTTGATCTTTCTGCTCCAACATAGTTGTCAAACTACCCACAGAGTATAAATTTGTCGATGCTAAGGCTCCCATTGTGCCTGCTATCTCTGTAGTGAATTCTCCCTCTTTAAGTTTTTGTCCATCTATAATGATCTTGTGCTTTTTAATCATCATATCTCCTCTTGGATGCATTTCTTGTTTTAGGATAGTCTTTCTCTTTTTACTAAAAAAATAATCAGAGGGAGGAATCTCATCTCTAGAAATAGGCTCAATATCACTTACATATAGAGCTCCCTCTTGGAGGTTTCCATAAGTAGACTGCAATGGAGTCAAAGAGGTAATGGGACTTCCAAGTTCCATCGATGTTGTTCCTCCTACTTTTTTGGGAATATTTTTAGGGATTTCCGAAGGTATTTCCAACTCTTTTCCTTTCCCTGCCTCTGATTTTTCTGTCTGAGGAACCTCTATTTCTTGTGAAGGCATTTCAGTCTCCTTCATTTTTCCCTTTGTATTTTCTTTATCCTGTACATCTATTTTAAAGCCTAGGGGAGGCCCTTCCAGCTCTGGACGAGGGGTCGTGGATTCACCCTGCAAAATTGTTGGCAAACAACTTCGTCTGTGATTTTGGAAGGACATGAAACCAGTCTGTAAGTTGGGTGATGAGGCCCGTACCCTGTTCAATACCTCCTCATAAGTTTTAACCTCCTTGAATATATCATCATAAACAGATTTTTCATGTTCATAAGCTTTCATATTACAGTGCATCAAATGTTTTCTTACTAATTTATAAGGGTCATACTTTATGTGCTCAATATCTACCAGTTTTATTTCTTCTAAAGCTTTGGCTTCCACTTTAGAATGGCCTAGTTTTAGTAATGAAAATTTCCTGACATACACAGGGAAGATTGGCCAGGATTTCTTTTGAGTTGCGTTTATCTCTATTCCAATACCACCTTTCACTATTTGATGTGATACCTCCCTCAATACCAGTCTGTCCGGGAGGAATTTTGGAAGTGCGTGAGGGGGGATTGAGCATCCATAAACCCTAATGTAAGAGAAGTTTTCATCAACAAACCAATCGGCTATTGCTTTGAGATATCCAAAGACTAACTCAGAAATGCGAGGGGGTTCACAGCCATAAAACATTTTATGCATTGGAATTATAATAAAATGACAAATTTCATAAAATGCATTTTTAGCATTTTCTTCCCATAGCACAGAGTGATACTCGTGAATGGGTTTGGGGCAAGTTATGTTCCAACTCCAATTCATCGATGGAAAAGGAGTCACAAAGCAAACTGCGTCCATAATGTACGATGACATGTAAAAGGCCACTAGTTGACCTTTAGATTTTGTGAATTTGTAATTTGAAACTTCCTGAGCTAGGTTATCAGACAAAATCTTACTCCAGTTGAAAGTATATCCTTCTGAAGCTTCTTCTAAAAAGGGCACCCATTCTGCAGGAAAATGGCAGGGATTATTTTTCCCGAAACATCTACACAGCATAATGGCTACATAGACCATGTATTCATTCAAAGATGTTGTGGCATAAACCACATGGGTATCGGCCCTAAACTTTGATGGACATCTCCACCATTCTCTGATTAAATTGGGATAAGTTCTGTCTGCCTCAGTACACTCCTTCCTTTGAAATTCAACTAAAAACTCGTCATTATAAGTGTACTTAGGATTTCGTGAGAGTTTATACATTACTTGTATATGTTCTGGCATGAATGAGCCGACAACAAACCGTTGATCATTTAAAATGCTCCTTGTCGGGATATCAACCTTTTCCAAGGCCCAATTGATCATGTCGTTGTATGCAAAAAGCCGAGGATGCGTTGCGATCTTACGAAGCTCTGATTCTACTACATCCTGGATGTTATTATTGGAATCAGTAGGAGAATTCTTGATTTTGTATTCCATGAATTCAAAGATTTGTGTCCAGGATTTAATTGAGTCGATGACGTGTGGTGTAGTGTCGAATATGATATCTCCTTCTGTGTTGTGCATCTCCTCTGTATATTCACTCATCTTCGGTGCTCTCTTTTGTGCCATTACTCTATGTTAGATGGAAAACCTGTCACAGAAAAGGAGTGTATGAGCTCAGTTGAATGTGTCTTACATTTTGATAGTATGGAACAGAATATGATGCGAAACACGGACCTTTAAACTCTCTTTTAATTCATTTAACGATGTAGGTACTGACGCGGCTGACAAGAATTCAAAACATTGAATGCAGTGGATATTTACTAAGATACGCATTAGTGTCACATATCATCAGTTATCCTTTATTAAAGTGGTTGCATTTTGGCGCTTTTGAATTCAAATTTCGGAAAATTTCATTTGATCGGAAACCGAAACATGAACTAACCTAAAAAGTTTGATTGTCATTAATTATGCTTCCAAAACAGAATTAATTTAGACTAAACACAGATTAGGAGTCGATACTTTGCGTTTCGAGATTTCGAGGATCGTGTTGACAAGAGGTATGTTATCACTGAATCCCGATTTTCGAAATTGCGAAATCACGAGAAGTTTAAATTAGGACTTAACTTCATTTTAGTAAGTTAATTAATCAATATTAAAACCACTTTAATTCTTTCGGGATTTCGGGGATCGTGTTGACAAGAGGTATGTCATCGATGAATCCTGATTTTCGAAATTGCGAAATGATTAACTTAAGCCTTAAATTTTCGTATTAGTGAATTAATTAATCGGGATTAAGGACTAACTTCCAAAACATAATTAATTTAGTTTAAACACAGATTTAAGAATCGAGACTTCGCGTTTAGGGATTTCGGGGATCGTAATGTCATGAGGTATGTCATTGATGAATCCCGAATCCCGAAATCACGATATGATTAATTTAGTCTTTAATAATTAGTAACTTCCATATTTTGGGAAATCGGGGATCGGGATTCCGCGATTGGAAATGCATTAAAACATATGTTCTCAGTAAACCCCGAATTCCGAAAAACTTTTTAAAGGTTAATCTTAACTCCTTTAGGGTTTAAACTTTTCGTGATTTAAAAATATAAGCTTTACAGAAAGCGCATCGGGACTTTTATAACATTTTTTATTTTTTGCCTTTTATTATTTGAAGAATAAATCTTGTCGGGATTTCGGTATCGGTCTTTTGGAAAAGATAGTGAGGGTTATGCTTCGTGAAAATCCAAAACCCAAAAAAGGAAGATTTTAGTTTTAAAGATAAAAAATTTAATATATGTTTCAACACAAACCTCAATATGTGCAAGGTAAAATATTTGACGATGGTAACAAAAATTCACCTAACAATCTAAAACATAACAAACAACTAGTTAATGTGAGAATATTAATCGTAAAAAATGCATTCTTATTTTACACATTAATTAACACTAAAAACAAATATAAAAAAATCAACATTTATGTACAGTATGAGATGAAACATATTGCATACCTTAGTTTCTGCGTCATACAAGTGTTCGACAAATTATTCATAACCTTTAAGTTCACCAGCAACAATGTAGCGGAGAGAAGATTTGCTCTTGATCCTTCATAAAGTCATTTATTTGCCTTTTCTAATAGAGGTTCATCATAAATACCAGCATTTTCCCCATCCTCATCTGGCTGCGAAAACAAATCTTGGATCATTTGATTTGTCCCATCATATTCTTCCATGGGATTATTAACTTGATTTGTTCGATCATCTTCTTCCATGAGATCCTCATTTGCTTGGTCATGATGATGTTCCTCATCTTGTACAACATCATTTCTACTAATACTTGGTGCAATATTCTGCGGAAAGTTAGAGGGCAAGTCTAACTTTATAATTACAAACAATCATGCAAAATTAGTGTATACTATAACAAACATTCAAACAATATATATACATATATATAATTTTATATAAAATTGACAAAATAAAAAAAGATAATGAATATATAGCTAATTACCATGGGACGATATACATTCGATCCACCATTAATGTGACCATATTTCCTACAATTTTTTGTAGTTGTTGCTATTAAAATTCTTACGGGACGTCTGAGGAAACATTTTTTACAAGGGCAATAACATCTACCATCACCCTTTTCACCCACTTTACTTTTTTCCCCACCTCTAACAACATTCTGTGACATTTTTCCGCACAAAAATACCCTTTCGGAACCATCGTTGTTATAGCAAGATTGTCGCAACATCTTTGAATCCTCAAATATTTATAGTGCAATTTTAGGTCACTATCGTCACAATTGCGATGAACGTGACCTAAAAATATTTGTTTTTTTTACCTATTTATTTTAGGTCATTTTTAACAGTCATTTTTAACGGTCATTTTTAAGTCACACATCACTTTTGCGACGAACATTGACCATAATAATTTGGTCAAACTACCTACGTCGAGATTGCAACGAATACGGGGTGGATTTAAAAAACTTGAACTTTTTCTCTTGCATGTTGCGACAAAAGAGTACTTTCGTCGCAAGTGGTCGTCACAAAATTTTCAATATGTAGTAGTGTTTGAATCAAATCTGACAACTGAAATCCAAGCAAAGATCATGGTTGTTTTTTCTAAGAATCGTATGGAAACCCATTCTTGAGCCAAAAAGGAATTTTTTACATGGAGCCTTGTTGTGGGAGGCATACCTGCAAATAAAAGACTCAAGTACCTAAAGGTGAAAAAGGCATCTCAAGAGTGTTAGGAAATTAAACACTTCCATGCTAAACCTAACAAAAGAGGTGAAAAATGTACTATTGGCATGAACTATCCCACACGGAGGTGAAATATCCCATACAAGTGTCTTGTGTGGTTGTACAAAGACTACATCACAAAGATCAACGAGAAGATTGAAATTGGGCCTAAGTATCTTATGTTCTTTCCCTAACCATGGGTAAGATCGAAAGTGCCATACGTGATGTCTAAAACTTGTGAATAGTGATTGTATCCCACCTAAAGTCCATAGATCCCTTAAACGACCATGGTGAAAACGTACCAATGGTTCCAAAGATACCCTACATAGATCTTGTGTGGTTGTTTAAGGACTGCATCACAAATATCAGCCCTGATAAGATTCAAATAGGGCCTAAGCACCTTATGTTCTTTGCTATACATTATGCCCAAAACTTGTGAATGATGACCATATCCCACCCAAATTCCATATATCCCTTAGAGAGGATATGTATGGTGGTTTGAGGCCTTGTTCATGGCCATTAATATCAAGAAGATTTATTTATGGCCTAAGGCCCTTTATTTCCTCCCTTGGCCATGGTATAGGTCTTGAAACCCATTATTTTTATTCAAAACATACTAATGGTGTGCATATTCCCAAATAGAGGCATTTTTCATATTGCAACTATATTCCCAAATATTGGTGAGTGGTCAAATGAAACTATATTGCATCTTATGCAACTATATGCAACTATATTGCAACTTATGCAACTATATGCAACTTATGCAACTATATTGCAAATTATGCAACTATATGCAACTTATGCAACTATATGCAACTATATTGCAACAATTTTGTATGCAACTATATGAAAATATGCAACTGTATGAAACTATGCAACTATATGCAACTATGCAACATGAAACTTATGCAACTCAAGAAACTTTATGGAACTTATGCAACTTTACACAACTTTGTGCAACATGCAACTTTATGCAACAATGCAACTTATGCAACTTTACACAACTTTATGCAACTTTACGCAACAAGCAACTTTATGCAACAATGAAACTTACGCAACTTTACGCAACTTTACGCAACATGCAAATTTATGCAACAATGCAACTTATGCAACTATATGCAACTTATACAACTATGTAACTAGTATATGTGGCTTATGCAACTATATGCAACTTATGAATGTGTGACCTATATCCTCCTAATGCAACTTATGAATGCAACTATATCCTCCTAATGGCTCTAAGTTCCTTCTTAGAGGCCTTGAGAGCCAACTATGATTCATAAAACTTGTGAATGGTGCCCATATAGTGTCCTAATAGCGATTATTATTATTTAAAGCATACCAATGTTGCCCATATTCCTAATTGGAGTCCTTGATCTTGGTCATTAAGCACATAAGGTTCATTTAAATCCTAATTCCCTTTTCTCCTTCCCTTGATGATGGTACAAGCCTAAACTCCCATATGTGATGTGAAAAAATACTAATGGTTTCCAAATCCCACCTCGAGGCAAATTATCCCTTAAACATTATCTACATGATCATTCAATGGTTATTTCATAGACCTTGAAGTGAAGAATATTTTATTGGACCTAAGGTACATGTTTCCTCTCCTAGCCATGGTACACACCTTGAGACCTATTCTTATTATGAAAACGTACCAATGGTTCCAAAGATACCCTACATAGATCTTGTGTGGTTGTTTAAGGACTGCATCACAAATATCAGCCCCGATAAGATTCAAATAGGGCCTAAGCACCTTATGTTCTTTGCTATACATTATGCCCAAAACTTGTGAATGGTGACCATATCCCACCGAAATTCCATATATCCCTTAGAGAGGATATGTATGGTGGTTTGAGGCCTTGTTCATGGCCATTAATATCAAGAAAATTTATTTAGGGCCTAAGGCCCTTTATTTCCTTCCTTGGCCATGGTATAGGTATTGAAACCCATTCGTTTTATTCAAAACATACTAATGGTGCACATTTTCCCAAATAGAGGCATTTTTCATGGCCATTAAGCATAAAAATCTTAATTTAGGGAAGAAGTGTTGGCATGTTTTCAAACAGAGGCAGAGTATGCATGTTTGTCATTGATGGCAAAGATCACGACCAGTAGCACAACGATGATCACATGGCAAGATCAGAAGCTAAACTCCATTTCGGGTATCAGAAGCTAAACTCTATTTCAGAGTTTCGGATACCGGGAGTTGGAAGTGTCGAAACACTTCATCACAGAAATGCTGAAATGCGAAATGCCGAAATACTAGACCGTTGATCTGACTCCATTTCAGAGTTTCGGATACCGGGAGTTGGAGTGTCGAAACACTTCACCACAGGAATGTCGAAATGCCGAAATGTCAAAATGCAAAAAACACCTTTTGGTGTAGGTTTCGGATACCGAGAGTTAGAGTGTCGAAACACTTCACCACAGGAATGTTGAAATGTCAAAATGCGAAAAACACCTTTTGGTGTAGGTTTCGAATACCGGGAGTTGGAGTGTCGAAACACTTCACCACAGGAATGTCGAAATGCCGAAATGACAAAATGTGAAAAACACCTTTTGGTGTAGGTTTCAGATACCGGGAGTTGGAGTGTCGAAACACTTCACCACAGGAATGTCGAAATGCCGAAATGAGAAAAACAACCTTTGGTGTAGGTTGTGGTCACCGCCAGTGGTCATGTGAGAGGGAGGAGCTAACACCAATCTAAGCTCCTTTTCGGCGATCGTAACATGAAGATTCGAGACTCTTCACCACAGGAATGTCGAAATGGAAAAATAAACGCAAGACCCTATTGATTTAATCCAATGGTGTTGATTATTTGAGCATCTGATCGAAGGGCTATTGTTGATCTTTATGATTAACTGTTCAGTTACGATTCATTTAGCAAAACTGAATCATGGTTCTTGGACGGTTGGTGATTCAGTTGCTGAGGCATTTTTTCCCAAGAGGATTCGTGGTGTAACTCAAGAGGAAGTGGATAAAAGATACATGCAGTGACTGTGCGCGTGTGGCTGTGTCGAGTGAAAAATGAATTGAACCGTAGAAAGGTAAAATTACAGTATGCGCAGTGGAAAGAAAACACAGAGATGAGGAACAGAAGCTGAATATAACAGAATAGTGGAAGAGAGCAGAAAGTGCACATATCAAAGATGCATATCTGTGAGAAGAAGATAAATCCAAGGTGTGCATGTTGAGACAAAGGATAAGATCAGAAAGTTGAAGACGATGCAAGAAGGGAGACATTGATGCAGGTAGAGCAGCGTGGCATAGCTGAACAGTGATAAGCCTGGTAAGCAAATGAAAACTATTGAATCACTGTAATAAATTCACAGAAAGCAATTTTTTATATTTCAAGGTGGTTGGGAGGTGCTAGGGAGGACTGTTGTCCTCAGAGGTTCAAGTGGGTGCTTGAACACAGGGAGTTGTAGCTTCCATCTAGTTGTAGCCAAAGAAACCAGAGTGGCAGGGTGGTGCAAGGGAAAACAAGTGTTCTCTGTTATATAGGTTGGAGCCTGTGTAACTGGAAGTTGGTGCTTCCATCCAGTTGATGCTGGAACACTCAAGGAGTTGGTGCTTCCTTCTAGTGGGTGCTAGAGAAACCAGAGAGTTGGTGCTCTCAAACAAGTTGGTGCTTGTATAAGTGGAAGTAGGTGCTTCCATCCAGTCGGTGTTGGAACACTCAGGGAGTTGGTGCTTCCTTCTAGCGGGTGCTAGAGAAACCAGAGAGTTGGTGCTCTCAAACAAGTTGGAGCTTGTAAAACAGAGGTAGTAGCCTCACATTGATTTGGTGCTCAATTATATATGATGTACAAACTTAAAAGACTTCTTATCATTTCGAAGAAGAAGAGGTTTTCTCCCTTTATGGGTTTCCTCATGAAAATCTGTCTCTATGTATATCTTATGTGTGACTGAT
>CBVK0100228671.1:0-24397 GCA_900067695.1 Picea abies | reverse complement strand
GAGTATTGACTCCAGGGGTTTTTTATGTTTACCAAGTCAGTCAAGAGGCGAGTGACACTCTTGGAGCACGGGGCACATCCTTAAGGGCACGTTGCGCAAGAAAAATGGAAAGAGGCGAGTGGCACCCTTGGAGCACCTAGTGCGTCTTGAAGGGAACTTCATGTTGTTTTGATAAATGAATGAACCTAGAAGGACTTAGGATGAACAATGTGATAAGAATTTTTAAAATCTTTTTCCCTAATAAAATGTCGCCCATCACGAAAATTAAGGTCTAGGTCTAAATCATGCTAGTGGTAAAATTTTATCCTTTTTATTAAAAGAATTTTGATATATGTGTGTGTGTGTGTGTGTGTGTGTGTGTAAAATAAAATTTAAGAACAAAATAAATAAAAAGTACGATCTTCATTAAATCTTGTAACACGAAGGGAGTAAGAAATTTAATTTATTCAAGAAAAAATAAAACTCTATTGGAATAAAATTTAAAAAAAAGAAAAAGGAATCAATTGTTTCATATTTTTGATAATTTAAAATATACTAATTAATTGAGAAAAGGGAAAAAGGGTTAATTTCCACACCTGCCTTTTTGAGTTCTAATTAAAAGGGGGAAAGAGAGAAAATCTAAAATATTAGGAAAGTAGGAAAAGAGGTAAACATAAAAAGGGAATAAGGGAACATAAGGGAAAAAGAGGAAAGTCAAAATTAGTAAAGAATCTACCATTTAAGAGCTTTCTAATTTAAACTGTACTAGCAATTTAATAATGGGGAAAGCCATTAAAATCTATAAGAGAATTTGGGGACAACTAGGAGTGATTCTAGGAGTAACTCTAGGTGGGTGAGGGAAATAAAGATAATTAATAAATTAAAGAAATTAATTTATGAAGGAATGAAGGGGATGGATGACACTTGTACGGAGAAGAATTTTTAGGAATTTATTTTAAAAGCTTTAATTAAATGAGATTTTAGGAAGGAAAGGAAGTTCGAAACTCTATAAAATGAAGGAAGGAGAAGGATGGAAGATCATCTTTTGTTTGTGTAATGTTACACTGCAGAAATATCTACTTGACTGATTTACTTGTGGGAGTTGGGATACCTAACTCGGAGAGGAGTGGTAGCTCGGCCTTGCGAGGTGAGCTGGGAGCTAGTCAAAATCTTTGGATAGTGTGTGTGACCCCTTTCCGGCACGGGGGGATAAGGGGGAAGAAGAGTACCCCTAGCATTGGCTGGGAGGTACTGGTGAAGTCTCGACAGTTGGCAAGTGGGAGTTGCATGGAGTGCGCAGGATGTCATTTGAAGCGGGTGATCAGGCAATGGTACACTCTTTTCATTTTTGTATGGTAGAATGTATTAGGACTTAAGCTTGGATCTACTTATTTAATGGAAAAGTAAAATGATGTTTTTTTTTAAAATTCGGTGCCTGAAACCTTCCTTAGCCTAGCTTGATGGTTGTTGACTCCGATGACCTTCATTTTCCCGCATGTCATGACCGCCCTATGGTGTTGATTGTGACCTTGTTTAGCCTTCGTCCCTCACTCACCAGTCCTCGCCTGAGCAGTCGGCCAGGATCTTGATCTACTATTGTCGCCTTAGAGTTAAAAGACCTATGGATCTCAACGCCCTACTTTTCTGTGCAAGGATAGTGAAGAGAAGGACGAACCCATCCATCAGATACATCTGTTGATGTCCTTGGCAGGTTGTTGTCTTGCGCCCTATAGCAAAAGTACCTTTGTGTATGGAATTCTTGCGTCATGTTGGTTCTCCCGACAATCATTTCATTAACTTATCCCTTGAGTCCTTGTGTCCTTTCACTGTTGGCTATGTTGGACTAGTAACCGGTGATGTAAAAGATTGAAATCAATCTGAAATTTTTATTGGGGTCATGACAATTCCACAGATCTAATTTCGGTAGGCAAAATTTCTTGATATCCCGGTATTGAAAATTTTCAAAGCATATCTATGTCTTATAAATTGTATCCTGGAAACGATTAAGTCGATGTTCTTGGCTTCTTTCGACGAATTGTTGTGTGTTTTATTTTCTTCTAGTATGCCCTTTTTTTTCCTGCCAAATTTTACAGTACGTTTGAGTCCTTGGCCTGCAAGTTACTTCTACTCTTGGCCACTCGATTATTATTTATTAATACTCTGCAATCAACCATTTATCTATTAGATCACATAACCATTCATTCTTTACCTAACTACGTTCCAACTCCTGTTGTTACGTTCCGTTTGGTATTTAATAGTTTGCAGTGTGGCTGCATTGTAAATGGAGGATCGACAACAAGTTGGTTAGGCCTCGGTACTGTTCTTGAGTTTACCCTTGAAACGATTCCCCTCCTACCTATCGAATCTAGTCCTTAGTCCTGAAAGTGCGATTTGTGTGATATATGGTTGAGTGAGCATTGACCCAACCAGGAAATGCTCACTCGTCTCTCCTACAACTGCCACATAGTGCGAGATAATGGTAAGAATAACACAATTCACTTGTTTAAATGCACTATCCTCTCGTTCCTTGCTTGGCGTGAGGTGTAAAGATAATGGGCCGGTGGACTTTTCCCTTGCTCAGTGCTTGTGTGGGTGTGGCAATGCCTTGAAACATGCTGTCGACTGCTTCTCAGTGGTTGTGTTTTCGATTTAATTCTGTCCCTCGATCACTTAATTAGAGAGCTAGCTTGATGAATGTATAATTTTTAAAGGCTCGATGCCGGCCCGTGCCACTTGATTCGATTGAAAAGGAGTCCTTTCCTTCTCTAGGTTGGGCTAAGTGTGTCGGGCCTTGTGTAGGTGCCTGCGTGTTCACTGAGTGAACCACCTGCCAAGGACTCCTCGGACTATCACTCACCTTCAGCCTTGGAGAACTCATGAATAGCTTGCCTCGTATCCCTGGCTCAAACAACGCACCTTTAGTAAAGTGCATGACATCGTGGTGATGGAAATAAAGGTTTTAAATGACAGAATTTTTAAGTGACAGTTGATACAACAGTAATCTTTAATGATCGTTTTGAATTGCGGGAATTTATCTAAGGGCAGGAAATTATTTCCGAACCTTAAACATTTAGACAACTGTACCCACCTATGCGTCTTACTATTTTGGACAAAATCTTCACCTGTGCATCTTGTATTTTTAAT
Source organism: Picea abies (assembly GCA_900067695.1). Taxonomy (NCBI): domain Eukaryota; kingdom Viridiplantae; phylum Streptophyta; class Pinopsida; order Pinales; family Pinaceae; genus Picea; species Picea abies. Next base: position 21,274 of record CBVK0100228671.1, on the reverse strand, counting down.
GCAAATCTATATTAGTATATATTCATTTTCACTTTGAGTTTTTAATTACTGATAGATGGAGATCTGTATTATTGCCGGTCTAGATTATTCCCGATTCAGTGAGAATTCTCATAGGTATCTAAATAAAATTTCAAGTATAAACCTCAATTTATTTATTTTTCAGTTAAAACTACTTTGCACCCTCCTTGATCAGTTAATCTTGTGCTAGTATGGGTCTATATTGACTTTGATCTATTTGCCTAGTTATCAATTTATATTAGCTCCGATTTACTAAATTTTAGATCCATATTACCTTTGATTTGATAAGCGTTGAGAGATGAAAATATGTATCCCAATTTAGTGACTACCCAATTATCAATTTATATTAACTCTGATCTACTAATTATTGATAAAGGGACAGTTGTACTATCATAGATCCAGATTGTCCTATATCTAGTGCAAATAAAATACTTTTGGACAGATCTAAAGGTGAGTATGAAGCTGTGTTGATTTATATTATAGTCAAAGTTAAAGTGAGTATTTATAATAGATTCAAAGTTGAAGTGAGTATTTATAATAGATTCAAAGTTGAAATGATTCCTTATAAAATCTATTGTAATTTAATAAGTAATATAAAAAATATTATATATTAATAAATAATATACAAGGATAGGAGATATTATATATTAATAAGTGCACCAAAATTGATTTACTTGAATTTCCTATTTTTGTCATACATTTGAACAATTTATCATTGAAGCCCTTATAACAATTAATCTATTGAAGATGATCATTGATGCAGGAGCATCTCTCCATATCATCCAGCTAGCCACATCAACATGAATGCATTCAAATGCTAAAAAGAAGGCACTCTGATACTCACGTCAAAGTGGTATCAGAGCGGGATTTCATCTGTATATTGCAAGTGAAGGAAGAAAACATAGTTACCGAGGACTCTGTGAGGACTTGTTTGCAGGTAGACAACAGTCCATAAACAGTCAGCAGGACTGTGAGAAGATGAAGCTGGACACACTCAGGATGAAGAGTGACAGTAGCAGATCTGTCAGAGAGGCAGATAGGAACAACAACATGGCTACTGAAGGCCATAGGTCTGCTGAACGAAAGAAGCCAGAGCTGATGAGCACAACAGAAATGGATAAAGAGCTCACTGACATAAAGTGAGAGATGGAAGAGCTTGAAATGAAGATGCGTCAGAATAAGAAGCTGAGATGGGTGCATGAGTGGCCCATGCAGAAGCCGAAGGCAAGTTGGCCAGTCAAGGAGTTGATGGCCATGAGACAGCGTAGGCTATTGAGGAAATGGCTGAGGTATGTCAAAAATATCAAGACCACAGAGGAGGAAGAAATGGTTTACATCTGTGAACCAGAGATTGGAGACATTCTCGGTGAGGAGAATGATCAGAGATCACTGCGGGATCTCATGGACTGCTAGGAGGGCAGTGGAAGGTTTCCAAATGGCCAGATGGGCAAGGGAACATAGATGAGATCGACTGAGGATCTCATGGACTGTTAGGAGGACAGTGAGGAATTTTTGCATTTCCAGCCGGGCGATGATGAGAGATTGGTGAGGGATCTCGGAGACTGCCAGGAGGGCAGTGGAAGCATTTTAAACTACCAGGTGGACAAAAATGAGAATGTGGGACCATATGAAGGTCTCATTGCGAGTTCAATTCAGCAAGGAGTGCTGATGAAGATGGGATCAGTTGATCTCATGGTCTGCCAGGGAAGTAGCAGAAGCATCCCATATTGCCAGGTGGGCAAGGATGAACAAATGAATTTGGATCAGCTAGAGAAGCTGACAGAGGAGATGAGACTGTCTGAGGGTCTCATAAATTCAGATATGGAAAGGGATCAGCAGGTACAGCTGACAGAAGAGGAGGAACATCAGGATGGTATTCTGATGATTGGGGGAATTGGAGTATTCCTACCATCTTCCCAGGAGGAGGCAGAAAATTCTGTTGCAGATGATACAACAACAGCTGGGGAACAGTCAGTTGTGACTCACAAAAGGAAATTGGGACTGGCGATGACTATCAGAGAAGAAGGAAAATTGGAGCAGGTGTGTGAAACTACCTAAGCACAAGTAGAAGTAGAAGAAGAAGAAGAAGAGAGTGAGCATTCTGAGGAATGGCTCAATAATTTTGGCCAGGGAGCTGAAAAGAAAGAAGCTGTAGCACTAAAGCTAGCAGCAAAGGAAACCAAGGAGCAGGCAGGTAAAATTATCACTCCATGGGAGATGGAGCAGAAAATGTTGGAGGATTGGCCGAACAATCCAGGGCCAGTAAGGGAACTGACAGAAGTTGAGCTGTCAAAGAAGATGACTGAGAAGCAGGTCAGTCAAGAAGAGACTACAAAACTAAAGTCTGCAGTAGAGTGGCAATTGGAGGCCATCGATGAAGATGAAGAGGAAGGCGTGGGAGATCATGATGATCTGCCCAATGGCCAAAAAAATTTGTAGCTGAGGAGACTGCAACAACAAAACCAGCCACTGGAGTAGCTGGATGAAGTGATCAGTGAGATTAGGGAGTTGATGTTAAAGTCAGCAGATACTGTCAGCAAGGAGAGGCTAAACAAGAAGAAGGAAGCAATAGCAACAACAACAACAGAGAAGCAGTAGCAGTAAGATGGAGCAGATGGAAAGCTCCAAAGACTGATTTGGGATCCAGGAGGATTTCCAACAGCTTAGAGGGGAATCTCATGAGCAAGATCTCATGATTTGTGTAGCTGTGGAGTATGATGCAGGAGCATCTCTCCATATCAGCCAGCCAGCCAGCCAGCCACGTCAGCGCGCATGCATTCAAATGCTAAATGGGAGGCGTAGACTCATTTAAATATTTGTAATGAATGTAATTAAATGCTTAGGCTAGTGAGCCATGGAAGTCGTGCCTTTGAGCAGGCGTTAGGTAGATCGGCCTTTATGGTAGATCGGCTGAGATCTAGATTCAAATCTGGACTAGACAACCCATTCAATTGTAATTGAATAGAGTAGGTATACCTGGAGGGAAACGCTCAATGAGCCCTCAGGTAAAAGAGATTTAGAGATCTCATTTTGAGTTAAACAAGATAGGAGATAGAGATGAGAAGAGCCAGGGAGAGCTCAAGAACACCCTTGTACAGACAGGCATTTGCCATTTTTAATATAAATAGAAGTAGTTTTTCCTGCATGTGTTCTGTCTTATATGCATGTCTGTAAGTGTTCATTATATGTTGTGTTTGTGTGTTGTTATCATGCAATTGCAGGGAGTGTGTTTGATTTCAGGTTGAGGGTCTTTAAGGTTTCATGTCAGGAGGGCATCACAGAGTGTTGCAGACTCTGAATACCGGTGCATGAGTGCACTTCTGAACTCTGAGGAGTCAGACGAAGTCGTGCTGAGGCACATGACTGAGATCAACAACTCAGGAAGAGGAAGAAGACCTTGGAGGTTACTGAACAGCTCAGGAGGTGAGACTGTGTGGGTGAGAACACAGTTGAAGACAGAATCACTGAGGATTCTGTGAGAGCTCTGCCAAGTGGGCATTGAGCGTGTGTACAAAGGTGCACAGAAGAATAACTCTATTGTGAGTTCAGAAGACAGAATCACTAAGGATTCTGAGAGCTCTGCCAGGAGGGCATTGAGCAGGTGCAAAGGGTGCACAGGAAGACAGGACTACTGAACGTTTTGTGGAGAAGAGACTCCGCTAGGAGGGCGTCGAGGAAGCGTATAGATAGGCACCGAAGAGGAGAGAACTCTTTGAGTTATGTGTTGTGAAGGAAGAGTCCACTGAAGGGCCTCCACTGGGTTACTGAATACCCTGAAAGACTCAAGAAGAGGCTTGAGCAACTAGAGAGCCAAGAAGGCATTTTATTTTCCTTCTGCAGGAGAGGAGAAGGAAGAGAAAAATCCCTCAAGGGGTCTGAGAGTTCGTGGGAAGCTCAGGGGAGATAGCACTGTGGGTGTGCGAAGGCTCTGTAGGGGCACAAACATCAAAATACTTTGAGGATTCGAGAGTAAGAACTCAGGAGGATTCATCATTTTTATATGCATGGTGAAGCTCAAGGTTCGGGAGCTCGTTGGGGAAGGAAGCCAATACTGAGGCCTTGGAGAAATCAAAGTTCTTCCAAGTGTAGGAAGAAGCATAGAAGCTCAGGAGAGTACAGCCATCGTCAGATTGACGGGAGAGAACAGGTCTGGACCGTTGAAGATTCACGTCCAGGGGAGCGCCAGAAGAAGCACACAGGAGGAAGAGACTGAGAGCCATCAGATCTCATGCAGAAATCCCATCAGCCATCGGATTGGGAGAAGGTGCATGACATTTAGCCTCAGGAGGAGAGGCCCATGAAGAGAAGGATCTTGGCCGTTAGATCTGGGACAGATACCCGACAGTCGTCGGATCTGGAGAAGTTGCATGGAGGTTAAGTCCTCGAGAGATAGGAGGAGGAATCCCGATAGGGGTGGAACCATCGGGATATCGGCCGTCGGAGAATCGGAGTTCTCGAGGTCGTAAGAATCGGGACCTCTCAGGTCTCGAAATAGCGATAAGATCTAGATCGTCCATTGGAGAGAGACACGTGGTGGAGATCAAGCACCCGTCGGCATATCGTCAATCAGGAAATCAGAGTTCCTGAGGACAAGAGAAACGAGACATTGGAAGTCTCGAAATCCCAACAAAATTAGTATCATCCGTTGGAGGGACGCATGGCAGCAATCGAGCGCCACCCAAGAGAGCCTGACAGGAGGTCAGTCATCGGAGAATCGGGATATCGAAGATCCTGGAAGCAAAGGTTTCATGCATAGCAGAATCGTGAAACGCGTTTTCTCGATCGGATCGAGACCGTCCATTGTGTGTGACTCGTGTCAGGAGATCCCACGAAGTTGGAGATTGGGAAATCGGGGTTTTTGAAGGCAAAGAAATCTCGTCACTGGGGATCGTGATCCGCGATATCCCAACAGTGACGTAACGTTGTGGGACCACCAGAGTCAGCGTGGAGGACAGGTGTCAAACACTTGGGAAGAGTCGAGAATAGGGATATCGAAGATTCCAGGCACAAAGGTTTCATGCATTTTAGAATCGTGATACGCGATTTCCCGATAAGGCATCGGAGCATGGGGGCCAACTGTCATCACAACAGAGAAGGAGGATAGAGGCGAAGTGGAGGCCAGCTGTCAACAATTTGGAGCGCATCAGGGATCGACACATCGCAGGTCCAAGGGACATGTGCACATCAACATCGTAAACTCCGTAGCCCCGACGGGGTAAGGTAGTGGTCACAGAGGTTGGTCACATGAGCCAAGAGCTGAGCCGGAAGGGCTAGCACATGGAGGAGCGCATCGCAAATCAGAGAATCGCAATTCCCGGGGACTTGTGTATCGAGACATCGAAAATGTCGAAACCCCGACAGAGGTTTGGCTGAGGTCATATAGGAGGTGGTCGTATGGACCATGGTCTAGTCAGGAGGGGCTAAGGACATAGGAGAGCTTGTCAAGAAATTGGAAGCTGAAATCCCGATAGGAGGGTAATGCCACGGTCGCGGAGGCATGGCCATATGCGACAGGAGCTAAGCTTATGAGGGCTCACGCATGAAAGGAGCTCATCGCAAATCAGGGATTGGAGAGGCGAGAAGTTCTTGACAGCGAGAACCGCGAAACCCTAAACCCCGATACAGAGTCGGGGATAATCACGGTCAAGTGCTGAGGGCTATGGAGGGTACATAAGGACCTGTGGACTGGGTCAGGAATTTGCCAACATAGGTTTTCAACTTATTTTCCCATCATGTTCAAGATAATTCTCATCGAGCAAGTATACGTTTATCTTAAAGAAATCACCTTACATTGCAACAAGAATATAATATTTTAAAAACTTTAAATTAATAAAAATATGTTATTTCATGAAATAATAATTAAAAAAAAACTAAATATTTGAAATAAAATTTAAATATTTTCAGGACTTGACGCATGGTGATGTTGAGAACAAAATGGGAATCTAAGCGAAACACATAGTTCTCAATAATCAATCTTTTAAAAACTTTAAATTCCTAAAACATGTTATTTCATGAAATAATAATTAAAAAAAAAAAAACTAAATATTTAAAATAATATTTAAATATTTTTAGGACTGGAGGCATGGTGATTTTGAGAACGAAATGGGAATCTGAGAGAAACACAGTTCTAGCATAGTATTTTTTTCCACCAGACATCAACTCGCAAATCCACCTCCTATGCGATCTCATAGTTAGCTTCCTATGCGATCTCGTAGCTAGCTCCAGGTGGTGCGCTATGCTATAGCTATAGGTGGAGAAAGTGATTTCTTTCTCGGTCATCTGGTTTAGTTTCTTCCAATTCGGCTCTGCTGCACTCACTCCACCATAACTCATATCCATATCTATTTATTCGACAAGTCAGATCAAACCAGGATATATTGGTCCTCTCGCTCGGATCCCACCCCAAAAAGAATGTGATCAATAATTACTATAGGAGACCCCCATATAGACTACATCATGTTGTTTTACCCATGAACTTGACAGGACAAATAAATAAGTCTTCATTGACCGTACATATTCGCCATAGTCACCTTCGAATCATCTTCTCACCTTTGCACCAATCTGTCATTAGCAAGCAATGGTTACATTATTAATAGGGTTGTTCCTTTAACCATACAAAGAATATATCCATGAAAAATAAATACATTTTTGGGAACAAAGCAAGCAATATTACGCATAGTGTTACAATGAGAGTACTTTTTTTGGAACATGGTTTGGTTTAAGCTAAGAAGCATCCACGCCATGTTTCCCTAAGCATTAAAAAAAATATGAATACATTAATATGTACATTGAAATGAAAACCTCAGGTGAAATCTAAATGCCGACTCCTCTCCCTCGCTATCCTGGAATAGTGAAATGGAGGATACATAAATGTTTCCTGAAACACATGGTGTGTTCATGGCGTTAGAATTTATGAAACCATTGATTTGTAAAAAAATAAAAAAGTAAATGGTAATACACTCCTCTCTGGATAATCGACTCCTCTCCCTTGCTATCTTGGCATAGTGGAGTGGCTGATAGATAAACATTTCCTCTACCACATGGCATGTTCATGGCGTTAGAATTTATGAAACCGCCGATTTGTAAAAAAATAAAAAAGTAAATGTTAAATGGTAATCCACTCCTCTCGTGTTAATCGACTCCTGACCCTCACTATTGTGGCATAGTAAAATGGCAGATACATAAACATTTCTGGTACCACATGGCACATTCATGGCATTAGAATTTATGAAACCCCCAATGTAAAAATTTAATAATGTAAATGTTAATATTAAAACTAAATCAATTTGGTGTGGATTTGCTAAATTATGGTTCGTGGCAATTAATAAGTAGGTATAGTAATTTATTAATCATGTTATGTAAAAGTGAAAAAGTAAACATGATGAACAGATGAATTGATAAATGCAAGAGAGTTAATTAAGCAAATCTCATTCATTGATTTGGAAGTAAGAGAAAGAATATGCCAACATCTTCAATTCCTGACCATCAGATCAAATTTTGTAATTAAAAGAATGATTAATCTAGCCATTCGAATAGGAGAAACGACTATCGACGTAATTAAGATGCAATCATCCAATTGTTTTCACACATTAATTGTTTTCATATCTCTTTATACAATTGCCCTACTTGATGAATCATGTATTTTGTTCCAATGCACTTCAAAAGCAATGTTGCCCATATATCGTATGTATATGGTTTCTTCCACCTTTAATTTGTCCATGGAATATTGTTTTCAAAAGGACTAAATAACAAAACTACTAACTACATGTAACATATTTTGAACACGAACATATGAAGTGTGGGAAGAGGCGATAAGAAAGTTGAAAAATCAAAATGCGAAAAAAAATATTAATTACGAGAGAACATAGGATAGAGATAATGAAAGCAAAGGTACTTCAATTCATATGAAAGAAAAGGTATGTAATTTTGGAAGAAAAATTACATATGAAAAATGATTATAGGTTAATGATTCTTTTCCATAATAATTAAAATGACAAAAAAAAACAATTTGCTCGAGTAATTATTAAATAATCAATTAATTAATATAATAATAGAAAAATACATTTTATGTTTTTAATGGTAATAATAAATACATTATTATGTTAATATTATGTATAAAGATGATGAATACATTGTATAAAGTAAGTATCAATACATTAACTAACTTATAATGTTATGTATAAATGTAACATATTAATTAATAAATATCTTATTATTATATTGTATTAATTAATTTATACATTGTTACATTATACATTAAAAAATAAAAGATAGTTAAAGTATACATAAATTAAAACATTATTAAGTTGATAAAGTAAAAAAAAATATTACATAAAAATAAACATTAAACTACTACATTATATATTAATCAATAAATACATTAATAATAATAATACATTATTACATTAATCATTAAAGAATTAGTTAAATAATAAATACAATTTTAAATTATGAAAAAAATTAATAAAGTATTAAAATGATGATGATGATGATGATTAACGTTCACTAAGATCTAATTGGTCTATCGGACCTTAAGAGGGTAAGTGATTACTTGTGATTCTTTAGAATTTTGTTTCTGTGCTCAAAAAGCATTAAAAGAAGCTTTCCAAGATCACCATACTTTTGCTGAGTTAAAAAGTTAGGAAGGTTGGTAGTGTGATCAATATTATTAATTTAATAGATTAATAAACATCCATACATTAAAAATAATATTAATTAATACATTAATAAAGCATCCATATATTAAAGTTTCCTAAAATAAAATTTAAATTATATGAATAAATACATTATTAAAGTTTCCATATATTAATAAATACATTATTAAAGTTTCCATATATTAATAATACATTATCAAAGTATTAATTCTTTAATAAACACATTAATAAATTAATAATACATTATTAAAGTACAATGCCTAATCATGCTTATAGGTTTTTATGGTCATAATTATAAATAACAATACATTAAAATATACTAAAATGTATTAATTTAATTAATTAATACATTAATACATTTTTAATAAATACATTAGTAATGTATTAATACATTAAAACTTTAATAAAGTATTAGTACATAAATTAAATAATAAAGTATTTCAATAAAGTATTAACACATTATTACATTAATATAATGTATAAATTAAAGTATAATTTTTTATTAGTGTATAATATAATGTATTATTTAGTTGACACATTAATAATGTAATGTAATAATTAATTCATACATTAATGTCTAATGTAACATAGAACTTATTATTTATTTGATACATTAATAATGAAATGTATTAATTAATTAATACACTAATGTATAGTGTAACATATTAAAGAACTAATACATTAATAATGCACTTTAGTAATTAATTAATATATTAATACATTGTTAAAGTAGTAATTCACTAATAAAATAATGCATTAATAAAGTATTATTGAAGTATTAATACATTATTAAATTTTTAATACATTAATAAAGTAATAATATGTTAATAAATACATTATTAAACTATTAATACTTTAATAAATACATGATTAAAGTAGCAATGCATTATCAATACATTGCTAAAGTATTAATACATTAATTGAAAATGGCTACGATTATGTGACATCCCTCATGTGGTTGCGGCGACCACCTCTCGTAACAAGTGCACAATTTTTCTTTTTCTTAAGGGTGTGTGTGTACAAGGGTAAAGGAAACATTAAGTTCTGCGTCGCACATGACGACGTACAAGACACAAGCAAAGAACGACTTAAAAAAGAGAGATTCAAGAAAATTAACGAGTACAAAGAATGACACCCAAGGGTGCATTCAAAAGATCAATGTCCTAAGGGCTCCAATGATAGATTGGCTAAAAGTACTACATAACTACAAAATTCGGGTAAATCAAATTTGGAGCAACAAAAAAAATTTCTCCTTCCAACACTTATCCCAGTATCTTTTATAAAAAGAAAATTATACTACCTATAAGATTTCAAGGACTTTAAAAAGAGTCCCTTCAACTTGATTCTATTACAATACTCACTTAAACTAGATTATTTTATAATTAGACACATCTTAATACTATCCTATAGATTCGTGCAAGGGTAGTTTATTGCACCCCAAAGACAAACTGGACCTATGACAGAACAACTCTCCCTGATCATTACTTAGAGATCTGAGTTTTTGAATAATTGCTAACGCTAAAAAAAAAGAAAGCCGACAGTCACTAAATTGGAAGGACAGATTTTCATTCCTCAACGCTATCAATAAGTAATCTGAAGATTTTTCAAAAGTTTTCATTAAAAGGTTAGTTCAGTCGGTTTAAAACTAAAAGTAAGTTTATTATGCTGGTTAAAGGTTATGGATTCCATTTTCTGGATTCTCGAAATGAATGTAAGAGACAAGTGTCTGCCTTTTCTGCTTAAAGTGCTTAACGTGTTGTTATTCTTACCAAGATGTAGCTATCATCATTCATCATTTAAGTGGGGTGCCTTTTAGGGATGATTTTAAGGATGTAAATTTATTTTAAAATGTAGAAACCTTGGCGAATCTTACTAATCCTTCATATGCCAACTATAAATGTTTGGCGATAATTTTGTAAAAATATTCATATTTATAAGTATTTGATATAGTTTTTATAAAATTTTGGCGATTTTTAATGTAAAATAATTGTATCCTATAGAATTTGAGAGAATATTTTTTAGAATAGCGAATCTTGTTTTTGGAAAAACCATGGAAAATTAGCCCATGAACGAAATTTAGCCTCTAAAATCATCCCTAATGCCTTTTGGGTCAATCCATGGGAAAAGACTATTGCAACACTAAATTAGTCAAGTTGGAGATAAAAATCTAGAACCCCTTCACATTCCTTCCAGAACTCTAATATTATAGAGTTTTGAATCCACTATGATTGAGATAATTAAAAGCACACTAATTGACTTAACCAATCATTTAGGCGCGGGGTAGTTTTAATGGAAAATTTATATAATTAGGTTTAAAAAGAAATTTTAATTGGATACATGAGAGAATTTTCACTGTAAAGGAAAAAAAATCTAGACTTGCAAAAACTGAACCCCATTTAACAGTAAAATGAACGCTCCAGTGATTAAGAAAAATCTATCACAGATTTCTATCTAGGCTGCATGAATCCTATAGATTCAAATCCTTGGTAGCCTCGTGGAAGGTAGATTCGAATCCCAACCATTACCATCAACCATCCCACATTCGTTGAGCAGCATCCAAGGGAAAATTATATTGTTATACACATATTTACTTTTTTTTTTTTTCCAGCACAGAGGCAAATGATGGTCAGACTAGCACCCAATTCATTGTAGCTATCTAAGGGCTCGCTCTGTTCTCAAGGCAATTCCCAGGCTCAGTTAGTTGAGTCATTAATGATAACACCCATCTTTATTGCCGCTCGGCGTGAATAAAGACCTTACACACCGAATTCAAGGAATCATCACCGGCATGTGTTAAGAGACAAACCATAATCCATAACATGAATTTGTTGTTCAAAATTAGGCTAGTGGAATGTCGTCCATTACTATTCGTCGCTACCAGACAGATATTTGATGTCAACATACAACAATGTCTATGAAATTTAGAGGATATCTCTCTGTCCATTATTAAAATTAATCTGCTGCCAGTCAAAAATTCACAATCAATAAAAACCCTGGCTTAAGAAGTCGGAAGGTTCACTAATTCAATGTTGTTCTCTACGCTTGCTTCAAATGAGATTCTAGCTAGCCGCGGTACTCGCAAATTTAATTTGCTAAGATTAAAGCTATTCATTTCGTAGTGAGAAAAAAAAAAATTCCCCAATCAGATGCAACAACAAGGATAAAGTTGTTGTAAATTTTCAATAAAAATCCACAATGAGGAATAAAAAAGAAACATATTCCTTGGCAAATAATTATCGTTATCCCATGATGATAACGATCAGTAAGTTAACAAATAAAAATGATTTTTGAATGTTAAATCGTTCTGAATACCAATCGTTCTCTGAATATTAAAAGTTGGTTTACAATTCATGTAATTCGATGTCCAACATATTATTGTCAACAACAAGAAACACTACCCAGATTCTCTGTACATAGTGTAATTGAGAAATTCCCTGTGTATTCATGGGAGAAATGTAGGCATGTGTGCATAATTGAAATTTACGTCAACCCGCAGTTGTAACATTGAAATGAATGCAGATATATCAAGGACAACAACCATAGAATGGAAATTACAACCTTTCACATCTCGGAATACCAATATAAAAAAAATGCTGACCATAGTAAGAGAACACTTGGGCCATGAGGGTAACTCTTCGGAGGGATCGAAGGGGTTCTTCGGTCAAGGCACAGTAACCTAAACTACAAGGAAACAAGATAAACCATACGCAGAGGCCATATCGGAGGACGCAAGTCAGCGGTAAGTCTAGATATCAACAGAGGGAGATGGCTAAAGGTTCGCCTTTGCATCACCATCCTTGCACAGAAAAGTAGGGCATTGATATCCATAGGTCTTTTAACGCTAAGGCGATGACCATAGATCAGGATCCTGGCCAACTACTCAGGCAGGGACTGGTGAGATAGGGATGAAGGGTAACAACCTCAAGTTCAATCAACACACAGGGTTGTCACAACATGTGGGGACAAAGGCCACAGGAAATCAACCAGCCAAACAATCATCTAGGCTAAGAAAAAGGGGGTCCGCTAACAATCTAGACATCCCATCTTTCACAAATTAATATGCAGATCCAAACATAAGTCATAACACATTCTATTCTGCAAAATAAAGGAGCATACCATTGCTTGTTCACCCACTTCGAATGACATTCCGTGCTCAGTGAAACTCTTGCTCGCCGACTGTCGAGACCTCACCGGTACCTCCCAGCCAATGCTAGGGGTACTCTTCTCCCCCCTTATCCCCTCGAGGCACAAAGGGGCCACACACTATCCAGATGGTACGTCTAGGTCCCAACTCACCTCACAAGGTCGATCTACTAGTCCTCTCCGAGCTGGGAAATCCAAACTCCCACAAGTAAATCAGTCAAGTCACTAATCTGACAACGTAAGGTTACGCTAACAGCCGCTCCCCCTTCTTCCTTCTCCTCCCTTTATTTTATAGAGTTTTATAACTTCCATTCTTTCCCTAAATCTCATTTAATTTAAGTTTTAATAATAATATTCTAAATATTCTCCTTCGTACAAGTGTCATCCATCCCCCACCTTCCTCCAATAATTTTTTTTTTAATTTATTAATTGTCTCATTTCCCTCACCCACCTAGGATTACTCCTAAAATCACTCCTAGGTGTCCCTAGATTCCCTTACAGGTTTTAAAAGCTTTCCCTAAATGAAATTGCTAAATTAGTTCAATTTATAAGGTTCTTTAAATGTAGATTCTTTACAAGTTGACCTCCCTCTTTTTACCATAAGTTCCCCTCTTTCCCTTTTTATGTTGCCTCATTGTCTGGTTTCCTAATTTTTATATTTTCCTCTTTCCCCTTTTTATTTGAGCTAGAAAAGACAGTTGTGCAATTTAACCTCTCTTTCCTTTTAGTATCCATGGGCCTCTTTCTCTCCACAATCTCGAAAGGTCCCACGAACCTAGGAGAGAGTTTAGATCCCTTACCAAACTTGATTGAAATCTTGTGCGGTTTAACCGGCAAGAAGACTCGATTGCCGACCTCGTAACTACAGTCGACACGGTGCACATCGACATAACGTTTTTGTCGATCCTGCGCTTCTTTAATCCTTTGTCTTATGGTTTGCATTCGTTCTTCCATTTCTTGGATCGCTTCTGGTCCCACCAGGACCCTATCCTCAAGCCGATCCTAAATCAAGGGCGTCGGACACGGTTTCCTGTAAAGGAACTCGAAACGCACCATCTTGATGGTGCTCTGGTAACTGTTGTTGTAAGAGAACTCCACTAGTGACAAAAATTCTTCCCAACGCTTTTGTTGGTCCATCATGTACATGTGAAACATGTCCTCCAAGATTTTGTTCGTTCATTCAGTTTGTCCATCAATCTTCAGGTGATATGCAGTGATAAAGTTAATTTGAGTTCCTGAAGCCTCTTGGAATCTCATCCAAAATCGTCCAGTAAACATCAATCCTCGATCAGATATAATCCTCTTAGGCACGCCATGCAGCCTCACAACCTCACTGATGAAAACTCTAGTAGTGTCAGGTGCCTGATACATCGTATGCACAGGAATAAAGTGAGAACTCTTCATCAGAGTGTCTACTACTACGAAAATCAAGTCATGTCTCCTTGCTATTAGTGGTAATCCAACAATAAAATCCATTGAAATAACCTCCCATTTCAATTCTAGAATGGCATGTGGTTGTAGTAATCCTGTTGGGTGTTTATGTTTAGCCTTTACCTGCTGACACTCTAGACATCTGGCCACATAGTTAACTATGTCGGCCTTCATTCCCTTCCAGAAGAATAAGCGTTTAAGGTCTGCCCTCATCTTCGTGACTCCCGGGTGAACCATGTAAACCGCTCTATGAGCCTCGCTCAGGATCAACATCATCAACTCATCATTTGGCGGTATGTAAATATGACTTTTAAACCTCAACAACCGATCGCTATCAAAAACAAATACCTCATATCATGGTACCATCATTGTGATTTGTCCGATAAAACCCTCGACCTCTTTGTACCAGTCATCATCACGTTGTAAAGTTAAAATCTTTTCACGTAGATGCGTCTGAAGAGGCAACAACGAAAAGATGCGTGGTATCCGACTCAAAGCATCCTCCACTCGGTTCACTGTTCCTTTTATGTAAGTAATCTCAAAGTCGTACTTGCTAAGCAATTCCAACCAACGTCGTTGTCGCGCGTTCAGGTTGCCTTGCGTAAAAATGTGTTGTAGTCCACAATGATCAGTCTTTAGTTCAAATTTTCATTCAACAAGATAGTGCCTCCAAACATTCAAGGCATATACCTTGGCTAATAAATCCAAATCGTGCGTAGCATAGTTCTCCTCATGCATTCTCAGTTTCCTCGAAATGTAAGCAATTACTCGTCCATCTTGCATCAAGACTCCACCTAAACCTTCCTTGGATGCATCTGTGCATACCAAGAAGTCCACATCCATGTCAGGGACCTTTAGTATCGGTGCTATCATCAACAACTCCTTAAGCCTCCGAAATGCTTCCACGCATTTCTCGGTCCACACAAACTTCTTGTTTTTCTTCTTCAATTCCATGACCAAATTTGCTAGCTTCGAAAATTCCTCAACAAACCGTCGATAGTATCATGCTAAACCCATAAAGCTACACACTTCCATGACATTCATTGGTGCAAGCCATTCCATAATAGCCTTGACCTTGGCTAGATCTGTGGCGATGCCTTTGCCAGAGATGAAATGCCCTAAGTAGTGAATCCTTGATTGATAAAAAGAGCATTTGGACAATTTCCCATACAATTTGTGCTCTTACAGACACTGTAGTACCAAGTGAAAGTGCTCATCATGCTCCTCCATCGTACGAGAGTAAATCAAAATATCGTCAATGAACAGTTGGACGAACTTGTCCAAGTACTCGTGGAACACCCCGTTCATCAAACTCATAAATACCCCTGGGGCATTTGTCAGTGCAAATGGTAAAGCAGTAAACTCGTAATGTCCAAACCTCATCTTAAAGGCGGTCTTAGGGATGTCATCCTCCTTGATCCACAACTGGTGATACCCTGATCGCAAATCGATCTTGGAGAGCACCATCGCACCGTTCAACTAATCTAACAAATCATCAATTCTCGACAATGGATATTGATTCTTGATTGTAGCCTTGTTCAGTTGACAGTAGTCAATGCAAAGCCTCCATGATCCATCTTTCATTCATATGAAAATAACAGGTGCACCCCATAGTGACACACTAGGATGTATCAGTCCCAGGTCCAACAACTCCTTCAATTGCATTTTCAAATCTTGTAACTCTAGGGTCGACATCTGATAGGGCGTTCTTGATATCGGTTCATTTCCCGATTTCAGGTCTAAGGTAAAATCCAACTCCCTCTCTGGTGGCATCCTAGGTAACTCCCTTGGAAAGATGTCCAAAAACTCCTTCACCACCAGAAGGTGTTCTAGACCTTCCGCCACTCCCTTCTCATTTATCACAAGGATCGCATAAAGCTTGCACCCCTTACACAAACTCTTCCATAGTTGTAAGGAAGAGATGAACCTTAAGGAAACTCCTTGGTTTCTCCCTACAATCACACGTCTCTATCCCTTGTCATTGACCAAGCTCAACCATTTTGTCTTACAGTTGAGTATCACCTCATGCGATTCCAACAAATCCATGCCAATCACAACATCATAAGATCCTAAGATCGTGATGTATAGGTTGGCCCTCGTGAAAAACTCTCCCAGGTTAAGGACACAGCCCCCAACCTTTCCTCCGACCTTCTGTTTGGCTCCCGAAGCCATCTCTACGAAGCTAAACTCGTCCTGTTCGACTGCCTTAACCTTAATCCTTTTTAGTGCTGCACCAAAAATGAAACTCTCGGTAGCACTAAGATCTATCAAAATACTAAGGGTTTGGTCAGTGACAATACCTATCATCTTGAGCACAGTTGACTGATGCTCTGCCTACCGGTTAATCACTTCTTCAATAATCTGATGGTCTTTACCCATATCTCCCATGGTAGTGGGTCTGATTGATCCATATGCTCTAGTTCTCTTAATTGGACAGTCGAGCTGGAATGTGGCTCCACACATAACAATATACTTTCTTCGGTCCAGTAATCCTGATACCCGAAGTAGAAGCTGAATTCTAGCACTAAGACCCAACTCAAACTTCTTGACCTTAAGTTTCTAGGTAATTTGGGGTGTAGCACACCGAAGCCACTCCAAAATGGACTCATACTCAGGCACCATGCGACATCCTTGTCGCAAGGTGTCAAAATCGTTGAGCTGACACTCCATGAATTCCTCAAAAAGATACCTCTCCTGGAACCGTTCCTCGAACAGTTCCTAAGACACATCTTCGACAGTCATAATAAAAACGATAAGAGCATCTTCCACCATGGAAGGGCGCTCCCCTAAGGTGGAGGACCATCATGCAGACCTACATGTTGGAAGATAAATGCGAAGCACAAGAACATTTCCATACTCTCCCCCCATGCCTCGGCGGGTGTGTCGTTCGAGGCACCAAAGAACCCAAAAATTTACCATCTCGAGTTTGAAGCGAAAATTAATGGTACTGGCTGGGCGTGCTGTGAACCCTCTGGGGTACAGGCGCCCTTGCCTTATCTCACTACAGATGGTGAATCAAGGCCTCTGACCCCCCCCTAAATCACCTTGCCAATCATCATCATCCATCATAAAATTGGATCAAGCCCAAGGACTCGTTCCTCCCCTTGGTGTTAGAATCCGAGGGCACGACACTTCTGGAGGCATCGCACCTCCATCCATGGCACCCGCCATGACCCTTTGTGATGTCGTCTAATTGACATCATCACAAGAACACGTTAAAGTTTTTTTTTTTTTAGTGCTAAGTCAACTCAAGTTTTACTGCAGTGGAAACATGGTGATTCCACAGTCGTAGGGTTGAACCCCGCTCTGATACCATATGTGACATCCCTCCTGTGGTTTCGATGACCACCTCTTGTAACAAGTGAAAAGTTTTTCTTTTTCTTGAGGGTGCAGGTGTACAAGGGTAACGAAAACATTAAGTTCTGTGTCGCACACGATGACGTACAAGACACAAGCAAAGAACAACTTAAAAAAGAGAGATTGAATAAAATTAACGAGTACAAAGAATGACACCCAAGGGCGCATTCGAAAGATCAATGTCCTAAGGGATCCAATGATAGATCGGCTAAAAGTACGACATAACTACAAAATTCGGGTAAATCAAATTTGGAGCAACAATTTTTTTTTTTCCTTCCAACACCTATCCCAGTATCTTTTATAAAAGGAAAATTATACTACCTATAAGATTTCAAGGACTTTAAAAATAGTCCCTTCAACTTGATTCTATTACAATGCTCACTTAAACTAGATTATTTTATAATTAGACACATCTTAATACTATCCTATAGATGCGTGCAAGGGTAGTTTATTGCACCCCAAAGACAAACTTGACCTATGACAGAACAACTCTCCCTAATCATTACCTAGAGATCCGAGTTTTAGAATAATCCCTACCCCTAAAAAAAAAAGAAATCTTGCAGTCACTAAATTGGAAGGACAGATTTTCATTCCTCAATGCTATCAATAAGTAATCTGAAGAGTTATCAAAAGTTTTCATTAAAAGGTTAGTTTAGTCAGTTTAAAACTAAAAGTAAGTTTATTATTCTAGTTAAAGGTTATGGATTCCATTTTTTGGATTCCCGAAATGAAAGAAGGAGACAAGTGTTTTCCTTTTCTACTTAAATTGCTTAACATGTTGTTCTTCTTACCAAGATGTAGCTATCATCCTTCATCATTTAGGTGGGGTTCCTTTTGGGTCAATCCATGGGAAAAGACTATTGCAACACTAAATTAGTCAAGCTGGAGATAAAAATCTAGAACCCCTTCGCATTCCTTCCGGAACTCTAATATTACAGAGTTTTGAATCCACTAGGATTGAGATAATTAAAAGCACACTAATCGATTTAACCAATCAAGTAGGCGCAGGGTAGTTTTAATGGAAAATTTATATAATTAGGTTTAAAAAGAAATTTTAATTGGATACCCGAGAGAATTTTCACTATAAAGGAAAAAAAATCTAGACTTGCCAAAATGGAACCCCATCTAATAGTAAAATGAATGCTCCAGTGATTAAGAAAAATCTAGCACATATTTCTATCTAGGCTACATGAATTCGATAGATTCAAATCCTCGACGGCCTCACGGAAGGTAGATTCGAATCCCAACCATTACCATCAACCATCCCACATTCATTGAGCAGCACCCAAGGGAAAATTATATTGTTATACACATATTTACTTTTTTTTTCCAGCGCAGAGGCAAATGATGGTCAGACTGGCGCCCAATTCGCTGTAGCTATCTAAGGGTGCGCTCTGTTCTCAAGGCAACACCCAGGATCAGTTCATCGAGTCATTAATAATAACACCCATATTTATTGCCACTCGGCATGAATAAAGACCTTACACGCCAAATTCCAGGAATCATCGTCGGCATGTGTTAAGAGACAAACTAGAATCCCCAACATGAATTCGCTGTACAAAATTAAGCTAGTGGCATGTCGTCCATTACTATTCGTCACTTCTAGACAGATATTCGATGTCAACATACAACAATGTCTGTGAAATTTAGAGGATATCTCTCTGTCCGTTATTAAAATTAATCTGTTGCCAGTCAAAAACTCACTGTTAATAAAATCCATGGTTTAAGAAGTTGGAAGGTTCACTAATTCGATGTTGTTCTCTGCGCTTGCTTCAGATGAGATTCCATCTAGCCGCGGTACTCAAAAATTTCATTTTCTAAGATTAAATCTATTCATTTCATAGTGAAAAAAAAAATTCTGCAATCAGATGCAACAACAAGGATAAAGTCGTAAATTTTCAATAAAAATCCACAGTGAGGAATAAAAAAAAAACATATTCCTTGGAAAATAATTATCTTTATGCCATGATGATAACGATCAATAAGCTAACAAAGAAAAATCATTTTTGATTGTTAAATTGTTCCGAATACCAATCGTTCTCTCAATATTAAAAATTGGTTTACAATACATGTAATTCGCTGTCCAACATATTATTGTCAACAACAAGAAACACTACCCAGATTCTTGGTACATAGTGCATTTGAGAAATTCCCTGTGTATTCATGGGATAAATGCAGGCATGTGTACATAATTGAAATTTACGTCAACCTACAGCTGTAACATTGAAATGAATGAAGATATATCAAGGACAACAACTGCAGAATGGAGATTACAACCTTTCACATCTCGGAATACCAATATAAAAAAAACACTGACCAAAGTAAGAGAACACCTGATCCATTAGGGTAACTTGTCAAAGGGATCGCAAGGGTTCTTTGGTCAAGGAAAAGCAACATAAACTATAAGGAAACAAGATAAATTATACGCAGAGGCCATATCGGAGGATGCAAGTTAGCGATAAGTCTAGATATCAACAGAGGGAGATGGCTAAAGGTTCACCTTCACGTCACCATCCTCACACAAAAAAGTAGGGTGTTGAGATGCATAGGTCTTTTAACGCTAAGGCGATGACCGTAGATCAAGATCCTGGCCGACTGCTTAGGTAGGGACTGGTGAGCTAGGGACAAAGGGTAACAACCTCAAGGTCAATCAACACATAGGGTTGTCATGACATGCGGGGATGAAGGCCACGGGAAATCAACCAGCCAAACAATCAACTAGGCTAAGAAAAAGGGGGTTCGCTAACAATCTAGACATCCCATCTATTTACAAATTAATATGCAGATCCAAACATATGTCATAATGCATTCTATTCTACAAAATAAAGGAGCGTACCGTTGCCTATTCGCCCACTTTGAATGACGTCCCAAGCTCCATACAACTCCCACTTGTCGATCGTCAAGACCTCACCGGTACCTCCCATCCAATGCTAGGGGTACTCTTCTTCCCCCTTATCCCCTTGAGCTGCAAGGGGGCCACACACTATCCAGATGGTACGTCTAGCTCCCAGCTCACCTCGCAAGGCCGAGCTACCACTCCTCTCTGCACTGGAAAATCCCAACTCCCACAAGTAAATCAATCAAGTCACTAATCCGACAGCGTAACATTACACCAACAACCACTCCCCCTTATTCCTTCTACTCCCTTTCTTTTATAGAGTTTTAGAACTTCCATTCTTTCCCTAAATCTCATTTAATTTAAGTTTTAATAAAAATCTTCTCAATATTCTTCTTCGTACAAGTGTCATCCTTCCCCCACTTTCCTCTAATAATTATTTTCTTTAATTTATTAATTGTCTCATTTCCCTCACCCACCTAGGATTACTCCTAAAATCACTCCTAGGTGTCCCTATATTCCCTTACAAGTTTTAAAATCTTTCCCTAAAATGAAATTATTAAATTAGTTCAATTTAGAAGGTTCTTTAAATGCAGATTCTTTACAAGTTGACCTCCCGCTTTTTACCATAAGTTCCTCTCTTTCCTGTTTTATGCTGCCTCATTCCCTAGTTTCCTAATTTTTATATTTCCCTCTTTCCCCTTTTTATTTGAGCTAGAAAAGACAGTTGTGCAATTTAACCTCTCTTTCCTTTTATTATAAATTAGTATCCTTTTTTTTTTTTAAAACTATCATAAGTTAAAGTAATTAATTGCCTCTTTACGTTTTACATCCA